>SOMO01000043.1:331210-343073 GCA_028128575.1 Paedocypris carbunculus | reverse complement strand
AAAAAAAAACATTTTAATGTACTTTTAATTATTTTTACTATTTATTACAATAAAAATGTGTTTATATTATTTTAATATTCTATATTACTAGGAAACAATGTATTTATTATGTTGTTATGGTTACTTATTTATTATTACCAAATGAACTTGATTTTATCTAGTAGCATTTTCAGTTCAAGTTCAGCCTCTGTGGAGTCAAATTAAAGAAGTGAAACAGGATGTGCTCATCACTTCCTGTCTAGTGTTAAGAGTCTCACCCTCTTAATTCCACTCTGGCCAGCACAGCAAGCTTGGTGAGCACCCAGACCAGATTACTGGTTTTGTTGAACTGATTTGAGCTGAAACAAAAACGAAATAGACAGTAGGTGGCGCTGTTGTCTCCGTTATAACCAGTCATTTCACAATAAAAGTTCAAAACTCCTTTTCCCCGCAGGTCACACATACTCTTTCAAACCCAATCCACAATAAATGCTTAAGGCGAAGATAGATGGAGGCGTGCGCTTGTGAGGAAATGAACAAGAAGGATGGACACTGGCCCTGAGCAGAAAAGCTTCCTGCCATTACGACCCCCAGATGAATCACCGTGCGGAGGAAACTAGACGACTGCCATGTTTTACGGACTGAAATAAAATACAATGCCCGTTAATCTGCGTTTGAAGCCTCTTCTTTAGTTACCAATAGCAAAATAAAAGCTTTCCAGTTAGTGTTCCCCCAAGGCTTTGAGCTCGGAGTTTGAGCAGAGTAGGGCAAAGGTCAAAGGTTAGGAAAGGGCAGTACCTTTGAATCTGCAGGTCGAACTTGACCTCCGTGTCCTGTTCGGAAAGCTGATGGACACTGAAGCGCAATCCGGCCACGATCTGGACAAGCAACAACAGTTTTATGGAAGAAACAAGATGTGTTTCATGAATAGAAATGTGCCACTGACCTTTGTGCCGCCTTTCATTGGGTTCCCGAGGTCACACACCACCACTCTGGTCTGATTCTCTTTCTTGAAGGCACAAGAAAGTCTGGATAATGCCTGCAACACACAACACACATTTCATATAAAGTGCGCACACACACAAACATACACAATTATAGACACAGACTGTGTGTGTGTGTGTGTGTGTGTGTCTCACTCTCTCTCTCTAGTCTCTCTGTGTGTGTGTGTGTCTCTCTCTCTCTATGAGTCTTGCTTCCTCTCTTTCTGTGTGTGTGTGTGTGTGTCTTTTTTACTCTGTCTGTGTGTGTGTCTCTCTATGAGTCTTGCTCCCTCTCTGTCTGTGTGTGTGTGTGTGTTTCTCTATGAGTCTTGCTCCCTCTCTTTCTGTGTGTGTGTGTGTGTGTGTGTGTGTCTTTCTCTTTTACTCAGTCTGTGTGTGTGTCTCTATGTGTCTATCGCTCGCTCGCTCGCTCTCTGTGTTTGCGTTTGTGTGTCTCTCTTTCACTGTGTGTTTCTTTCTCTTTGTCTGTGTGTGTGTGCGTGACTTTCTTTTTCCTCAGTGTCCCTCCGTGTCTCTTGCTCACTCACTCTCTCTCTGCGTGTGTGTCTCTCTCGCTCGCTCGCTTCTCTCACTCACTGTATGTGTGTGTGTGTCTTTCTCTCCACGTCATACCATCTTTAAATGGCAATGGTTTAACCTTTGGCTGTATTATCCTGAGATGTTGAGCAGTGGTGAGAGCTAGTGGAGTGTGTCTAACCTCGCTGTTCCGCACCACCCCGATGAAATCCGCTTGAGACGGTAGAGTGACGATGAGGTCGGCCTCGTACGCTCCTTCTCCACTGTTCTCCGCAGTGACCTGCAGGGTCAGGGGGTTATCGTCCCCGATGTAGATCTGCTTCTGTTCACTGGAGCGGAGGACAGGAATTACCACTTCAGCTCAACACAGACAGGAAGGAAAAATCCACTGGAATTTTAAGACTCGTCTTAAGAATCAGTCTCGGACTCACCTCAGAACAGACAGTTTCAAGTCTGGCTTGCAAATATTGTCCTCGCCGCAATCCAGGAGTATGTGAGCCTGAAATTACAATAACGCCATCATTAGGATTGATTTGATAAAGAGTTACCGAAACCTTATCAATGACTTCAGAGGCTATTTTATAGCAAATGCTAATTTGTTATAACCAAATATATAAGTTGTTCCAACCAACAAACACGTCAATCATCATATACCAAATTCTATTGTATGCAAAAGAATTTTTTACATTAAAATGGAATAATCTACAATTACTTTTTTTAATTAAAAAAAAATAATTAAAAAAAATAATAAAATAAAATAAAAACAAATAATAATATTAAACAAACAAAAAAAAAAACACAATTTCAAAAAAGCAATTAAAAAAAGGTGATAAAATAAACTTTTGATAAACTAAAACCTTTGATTGAAGAATATACAAAAGACATTCATGTCTTTACATTTAAATCCAGTTCATTTTCTGTTCAGTTCCTTTCTTTATTGCACCATACGGAGTAGTATTCCTAATTTCATTGTAACCTTGTGTCGCAATGACAATAAAGGCATTCCATTCCATTCCATTTTAATTCATTGGAAGAATAATTAACGTTATTGAAAATTTGTATAATTTGAATGATGAAATTATAGAGCACGAGTTAGTTTGAGTTAATCTAGTGTAGCCAATACGACATCTTATATAAATGTTTTCATTATATTTTTACTGTAGTAGGATGGAATTTATTTTTAAATTCAGTTTCAGCAACTTCAACTTGCATCTTGACTAAAAACAGCTCGTATTTGTGGCAAGAGAAGCGCTGGTACCTGCTTGGTGATGTTGGTGGGGGTCGACTGGTCCAGAATGGGCAACAGGCCGGTTTTATCCGCTGCGGTTTTGTAATCCAAACTGTACTCCATGAAGACAGCAATGGGCGTGATCTTATCCCTGAATTCCGAGTCATCCTGCGAAAGGGCGAGAGATGAGGAGCAGAGCCTGCATGCCAATGAACTCAAGCCTGGGGAATTTCACTGCAGCTTACGCTTCTAGAACATGCTCTTTTAAGCCCAAGAATAAGAGCTTCGGTTTTCCAGGTCAGATCCTTCTTTAGCTCCGAAACACTTGTTTCATAAAAATATCGAAATAACAGCGCGTACCAGTGCCAAACATCTGGGCTGTCTGCCATCACGGCTCTTAACAGCCCAAATACAGATCTAATGACATAAAGGCCTCGGCACTTCTTCAGCCGGCCAAGCACAGCAGACGTCTGTCAGGAACACTTACGGACCGTAGAACAAAAGCTTTACACCAAAAGGATGCTCTCACTATTAAATAGGCCTGGAGCTCCTCGCAGCCGGGTCCCTGGCCGTTGGAGACCGTCATGCTCTTCGAGTAAGAAGGGGTCTGGCTGTGGAGGAACAGCACTCGCTTGATGGCTCCCTTGTGCTTCAGACGATCCAAGGTAAGATCCACTTGAAAATCTGGAGAACAAGGTCAGTCATGTGAGGTCAGTCATGGTTTCAGCTCTAATGTAATTACACTCGGCACATGGACCAGAGACGACTATATGATGATGCTCCGCAGAAACGTCTCATTATGTCTGACGGTCTAAAATAAAGGTTCATGGTTTCAACTTGAAGGATCTTCTTGAAGGTTCTTCAAGGTTTCCATTATACAATCACACACAGTTTAATCGACTCGAGATTCAGACACAAGACCTTTCTAAACAAAGTTGAGTCCAGTCAAAGTAACTAACAGAAAAAAACAACTTTTTTTGTAAAAACAGCTCAAGCTAAACATTTTAACCGTGTTAAACTAAACTTTACGAAAGATGATCCCCAAAACGAGTACATAAGGATTTTAAAATGAAATTGAAAAACACACTCATTTACTGTATACATATCAGTGGTGTAAAGTACTTGAGTAAAGAAACTTTGTTACTTTACAGTACTTCACTAAAAGTTTGATTTTGGCTACTTTGTACTTTTACTGAGTGTTTGTTCAGTAACGTATCCGTACTTTTACTGGTATGTGTTCAGTAAGTGATTTCCAGGTACTCTTAACACCTTTGATAAATATGCACATATGTGTGTGTGTGCATACATGTACTTTATAAACAAACCTTCAATTTCCAAAAAAAGGAAAAAAAAATAGTGACCACAAATTTGTGGGTGGAGCTAAGAGTAATACAAAACAAACACATCATATATAATAAAAACATTTTTAATAAGGATCATAATCTCTATAATAAGCACTAAAAATAGATCAATTTTGTATTTTATTGTATTTTTATCTCTTTCCCGCATGCACCCCGACCCCATGTTTAAATGACGATTGTAAAAAATACATTTCATTGCATGTTGTACAAACAAAGTATAATGTATATGACCATTCAAATTTGAATTTGAATGACTTTAGCTCTCAGTTCCACTAAGTACAGAAACACACACACACCCGGATCAGTATTTCATCAGACCCTTCCGTGCTTGTACATCTCCAGCGCTCCTCCCAAACAAACACGAGCCATAACACACACTCTCCAGCTCACACACATCCGCACCGCAAGCTTTGCGGAACAGTAGCTATTAGCGCAACCAGACCAGAGAGGAACTTCAAAGCGTGTTGGGAAATAATGAATTGGTATCGAGGTCTGTGGTCTGTGAAGACTTCTCGGTGGATCTGGTAGCCATTAGGCTTCAGACTGTGAGATCCAAGCCGAGGGCCGGACGCTGAGCTTTTACGGCCCTGCGCTACACGTCCGGCTTGACACACGGCGTCCCTCATAACACACACCGCAGCAGCAGCAGGACTCACGCCTGCCCTCAGACCTCAGCCATTCATCTTCTACACCTGCGCAATACAGGCTTTACTTACACAGCGAGGATGGCGCTCCCTTCCCACTGGCTTTCAGACAGTATTTCACCACAAAGCTGGAGAAACAAAAGGTAGAATTTGGGTTAGTCCACGTCTAATCTCTTTCTAATAAAGGGATTGTTTTTTTGTTTTTTTTTTTATTCTTAATTCTAGAATACATTTAATTCTAGAATACATTTGCTTAGGTCACTATATTTCACTACTTTTACACATCCTAAAATAATAAAAAAATACATGAATTAAAAAGTAAATAAATAAATGTTTTTATTAATACAACCTTAAATATGTAAATAACCTGTATTAATTCTATTTGTTTTAGTTCAAATCTAATAAATATAAAGTGTTATAAAGAAATTAAGTACGTAAGAAAGAAAGTAGACAGAGAGGTAAAAGGGTAAATAAAATAAATGACTAAAAACGGTTATTACAACCATAAAGGAGTAAATAATCATTATTAATTATATTTGATTTAATCAAAATCCAATGACTGTAACATATCTATACAGTAGATCTATAAAACATCAGTGTATATGTTTATATGTATATGTTTAAAATGTAGTATTTGATTAATTGTTAAATAAAATAAAAAAGGTGTAAGGAGACGTGAAGGGGAATCTCACCATGAGACAGCGGTGGATGTTCCAGGCAGGTTGCATTTCTTGTCTTCAGGATTCAGTATCTGCGGACTGATGTCTAGAGACGTGTTCACGCTGATGACCGGACGTGACCTGGAATACCAAAATTAACTAGTATTAACGTGCCGCCCTGGACGAGGTGGTCCTCTACATGACACGAGGGGAAACAGAACTGACATTTCACCTAGAATGTCGCTACGTGCATGTGAAGGAAATTAAACGCTGCATTTTTAATTGCTCATGCGGCCTTTACCACTAAAAAGTTGATCAAATGCATGTGTGCGTGTCACTTCAAAGTAAGAGAAAGCAACCTGTACCTGTACAGAACAGCCGTGTCAGCTCCAAACACCCCGACCACCAGGTCTACAACACGACATACAGAAACAACAACGTCACGTACACAAAATACACTAGACCAGACACACAAACCGACTCTAATAATAAAGCCAAACTATAAAACAGTCCGCGGTTCCAATCTCACCAGGATATCCATTTTGATCTACATCTGTGCCTCCATTTAAAGCATATCCGAAGCTGGAAGGCATGGAAGACGAAGCCCACGTTCCCTCCAGGACTTGAGAAGCCACCGGGTTTGGACCTGTGGAGCGGCCGTTATAGATGTAAACAAGGCCACGGTGAAACGGTCCTCCGTACGGGGAAGCGATGGCCACATCTGCAAAGAAATGACCAGGTTAAACAAACTCATTCATGTTGTTATTGACACGCACAACATAGCGAGCTCGAGCGGTTTAACGCGCAGAATTAGCTACTCTAGTTTGTGAGGGTTGAAACGAGCATTTGAAAAAACGGCCCCACAGCATTACCAGAAATGACTTCATTTATTTGCTCAGCGCGGCTAGCAAGTACAAACTGGGAACAAGTTGACAAACTTAATTGGTGAATGGAAATGAGAATCGAATTAGTCTGCTGAACACATGAAACTCTTTCACAGCTCGCAGACACATTGCTTCATAGAGCCATAAAAACAAAGCAACAAGTCATTGGGAAATCACAATCCCTATAAATAAGACTATTATTTATAGGGATTAATGTGTTATGATTCTGCACAGCTATGTTGATGGTCGGATTGTGAAATATGATGAACTATATTTACAGTAATAAATATAAAATAATTAGATTAGAATTTAAGCCTGTGAATATGATACAGTACTGTTGTTTTTTTATCTATATTCACACGTTTGATAAACAGGGTATCAAAACCCTATATTTTTTTTAACAACACATACAAACATCTGCGCAATATTAAAACAAGTATTGTTTGGACCATCAGTTGGTTTTCTCACGTTTCGGCAACAATTTAGACATTTATGATCCATATTTAATTTTCAAATACGTTGTGGCCTGCACTATTCACAGCAAAGTCAACTTTGGTTTCAGTTCTAGAAGTTTAAGTTCTAGTTCAGTGGTGTACAATCTTTCGTAATCAGCAAGTAAAAATGTCAGTTCGTCAACCACGTTTTTCTTGAATAGTGAACCATGGCGTATGAATGTATAAAAATACCATTATATCCATCCAAGTTGAGGTCTCCCAGGCCGCAGATTGAGCTTCCGTAGCGAGCGTAGATCTCCGAGCCGGTGAGTTTAATGGCACTGTGGAAGGTGAAGCCACCTTTGCCCAGGTAGACGTAAACCTGACCAACCTCCCTCAGCTTCCCATCTGAACCCCGATCCATGAACAGAGGAGCTCCAACTAACAAATCCATCTTCCTGAGAGACGAAAAACAAGAATATTAACGTATATAATTCAGATGAATCATGCCCTTAGAACTCTACCGTAAAAGCCACAAGAAAAACCAACATAGGCAGCTGGGATTTATGAATTTGAAATGTTTTTAGACACCATAAGTCTTGTTTTTCTGCTCATGTTTTCAAGAAGTTCCAGTGAAAGCACTCAAAATCCAGCTGAACTTTAGAAATGCGGTTTCTTCTTATATACACAAATATAAAACTACAGCAAGAATTCACTTTCCAACCTTCACCGCCTTCGACGCTCATCTTTCTGCTTTTAACCATGTGAAACGCATGACTTACCCATCATTAGTGATGTCAACGGCTGCCACAGAATGTCCAAAATAAGCAGCCATCTAGGAGCAGGAAGTAGAAAGGGAATTTCAACAATATAAATACGTTTGCAGAATGTAATGAGGCATTTGTAGAACAGCAAAGCACACAGAAAATGTAAAATTTACAAAATCAAAAATGTAATACAGATTATAGTCACATATTGTTGACGTTGATTTTGTCTTTATCTGTGCTGTTTTATCTGCTTTATTTAATCTGAATTCATTTTCCCTGTACTTGTCATCGAGGTATTTACAGATCAATCAATTCATGCTCCATTTTAACTTCCAGATTAAAATCTTTACATTAAATGGCACCTCAATCAACATCTCCCATCAATAAAGCTAAATAAATGTTATTAATATATAATGTCCGTCACCACTGAAACAGCCTTCCACACACAAACTAACTATATACCTATAAAACTATATTTTTTCTTTTAATAATCACTAACTCCCGCGCTGAATCCAGTCGGATTAGTCGACGCAGTTGCACAAACAACTTCAGAACTCCAGAGCCGTTAACGTTAAGCTCTTCCTTCGTTCCCATGTGGCTCTTTCCTTCTGGCTTTCTCTGTCAGTGTCACTGTGACCAATAGCTTCCAGATGTGGAGGTGAAGTCAAGGAACCAACGTGAACAAACCTGGGCTACGACCACGTGACACACACCCAGAAGACAGTAATAACACCACACACACACAAACACTCACCTGTGTGCCGGTGAAATTATACATGGAATCCATGTTCCGTCCATTAAAGATGTTGACCTAAAGAGAGCAGACCCAAATTTGTGGAAACTGCATTTGTTTTATGAGTTTTCATCAGATTCCTGACCAAAAATAGAAGTGGACTCACATATCCGAGTGCCTTCTCTCCTCTCGGAATACCAGTGACGTAATCTAAACAGAGAAAAGAGATAAATGAGAGGAGGATTTGTGTTGCAACATATGATACATTGTAAGGATTTGAGGATTTATGACACAAAGGAGTATTTATGCTACCATGCGTTTTTCTGGAACAGTGAGATGCGTCACACACGTCCAACAATAAAGCTACAGATAAATCGGAGGAGCTGCTGCTAACAACATCAAGACCATGGGTTCGAGTCCCAAAGCAACACTAAAGAAATTCAAACTGAGGTAGTGATCAAATTTTGCAGTCTTCAAGGCCGTTGACTCTTGAACACTCTCAGCAACTTTACACAGAATCTTCTGGACTGTTCCCTGAGCTTAGAACCTGTACGTAGCGACTCAATGTTTGTTAATTAATGTTGATTAACTCAATGTTGATTAACTGATCAATCGATTCAAGTCTAGTAATCTAGCTAAAGAAGTGAAAAGAAAGCAGTCGATCCCCAACAAACACTAGAAGTAAAGTTCAACTTGAGCTAAAAGGGACTGAGATTGTTCAAACTTGAACACTAGATAGTGTACTAAAACTCTGTAGTGTACTCTATACTATAGTACACTAACAGTTGTGGTGGGGAGTTGAAGTTGACACCCAGGGGTTGCAGGTTCGAATCCCAAATCCAGTGGGTGTCACAACATGACTTAAGGCTGCCCACTGCTCCATGTCTGTGTGAAACTCAGGTGTGGGCAAGCTTTTGATTCGCGGGCCACAATGGGTTCTAACGTTTGACAAAGAAGATTGATGAAGTGCTTTACCTCACCTCACTGGAGGAAAAAAATACATACAAAAAATAAAATACATCTTGGTATATGGAAGAAATGTATGCCTTAGTTCCAAATGAAAATAAAGAAAGTTCACAACAAAACATCTGAATTTGGAAACTTTCATTTCATATTTACAAGTTCGGTGGGACGGATTAAAACATTTACCCCCGAGCCTTAGTTTGCCAATGCGGGTTAAAAGCAGGTTCACAATTTTGATATGATCTAGTTTCTATGATGACAAAAACAATCATATCACCTCACCGGATAAAAACATACCTGGAAACCTTAAGATATAGTACATACGGATAATTCTAAACATTCTAACACGGCACAAGCAGATATTTCAACAAAAATGACAAGTTTGATGACAACCTTTTAGCATCCTTAACTGTTTTCACAAAAATGTAATAACTTATTTATTATTCACCTGCTGCATTCACACACATCCAGAGCAGTGGGCAGGCAACATAAAAGATATAAACTGTTGTCCAGTGTCTTTCTCAGTGACAGGTACAAGGATGATGTCAGAGAATCAAACTTGTAACCTTCTTATCACAAGTCCAGAACTCAAACGATCAGGCCACAACTGCCAAAACTTTCACAAAAAACCTTGGATGACAGCAAAACTCCAAAAAAGGATCTTACCATCTTCACCATCTTCATTAAAATCCCCCACAGCCACAGAATAACCTGAGAAAACATGTGATTATAGAAACTTTAGGAACTATTATAACTTATAGAACTAAAAGTTATAGAAGCTCACCTAAATAACTGTCGTCATACTGAGCGCCAGCGGACTTGGTTGTTAGCTGGTTACTGTAAGGTGTAATAAACTCCTTATTGTATCTGCTGATGACCTCTGTGATGTCATCAGATATCAGCTGACCTGCGAAAGGTCACACACGTGTAAAACTCCAACGTAAGAGGCAAATCTTGTGAAACCAAGAAGCTCATTTTGGCCTTCTGGTTAATTCTTCTCACTGGAACACTATGATTTGCTTAGTCCTTTGAATCTGTTGCACCATCACGCTCAGATTTCTGAAGGCATTTTACTCTCCACAGGGAGTGCAATTACCTTACCCACAGGAAAAACAAGGCTGTCAGCGAAAATTATCTGCTGTTAGAAGATTTTTAAAACAAACTTTAAAGAATTATCACCACAGGTCATGAAATTCGCAGATGTTTAGATACTGTAAATGCCTTTTCTGGGCAGAGTTCCTGCCCTGCTACGCCAGGTCACACCACAGCAACACACTTTTCCACAAAACCGCTGCAGACGCCTTCTGACTCCACATTATTTATAGACTGGAAGATCCGGCGAGTCTGTGCATGGAGTATTGTCAGGATTGTGCAAACATGTGGTTTGTGGCATATGAATGGTAACAGAGCTCACTGTTCTTTCCACGTCTTGCCATGACGCTTGTTAAGTGCCAAACGCAAGCAGAGATAACACAATGAAACCGTTTACCTTGCCAATAAAAACTCCCCGGACCTCCGATAACGACACGATTCTTCTGAAAGAGAGAAAGAAAAAGCTGGTTACGTGGTTTGCATGGTTGCATACACGGAATGATCAAAAAAGAACAGTCACAGATACGATCAAACATATGATGGTTAAATGTATACACCGTATTTACGTGAATATAAGCACCCCCCTGATTTTTCAATCATAAAAAAATTATTTCTTTAATTTTTTTTTTAAATATTAATATTACGGGACTTTTAACTCAAACGAGAGGCGATGTATTGCTGCGAAGGTCAGTCAGTGGCAGTGACAACATGGGGAGAACACGTCTGAGTTGTGGGAAGCTTCAAAAAGACCGGCATTTCCAAGGCACTGGACGGAACTGAAAAGAAATGAGAGAATCTGAAGCGTGCAGCTCAGCCGATTGCATCTTGTTCCTCTGAGAGCAGCAGAGTAAAACAGGTACGAAAATAATTTCTTATAAATCGGATATTAATAGTCACTTGTTGCAGCGGTTAAAAAAAAAACCTTATTGTTTCTAGACTACCGCTCTCTGTAAATAAAACTCGTTTTCATTTCTTTTATTCGCAGGTGTCAAGACAAGTTTAAAACACGCCACCTGAAGCATCTATGCATGTTCCTCGTTCGCACCGTTCACTTTAATGCTGTTGTGCTTGAAAAAAATGGATAAAAAGTATTAGGAAGGACGAATGTTTTAATTCGCCGGTGTCAAGATAAAACGTAATTAGCGTATTAGTAGCGCAAGGGAACAAGCAATCGCAGATGAGAAGTCTGCGGTTTTCTCAGGCTCGGCTGGCGAGAGCGCAGATTTTAACTGGCCGTCTGAAAGATCTACGCGTGTTCCTCCTTGGCATCGTTCACTTTAACGCTTTTGTACTTGAAAATTGATAATAAATAACATTGGGAAAGACTACATGTTTCCGTTTATTTGTGATTGCTCCTTGTAAGAACGGCATGCCTGCCGTGGCTGAGCCCGCTGCACTCGCGCCGTCATTACACTCCGGACTTGAAAATGAGCGTCTGAAAATACGCAAATTTTTTAAATCGGCGATTATAAGCACCCTTCAAGTTTTTGAGTTTCAAAATTTTGAAAATAGGAGGTGCTTATTTTCGCATAAATACGGTAATAAAAAACACAATATTAAGTACAAATATTTACTGTCTGTGTGTGTGTGTGTGTGTGT
>SOMO01000043.1:320938-331162 GCA_028128575.1 Paedocypris carbunculus | reverse complement strand
CAGAGAGATTAGAGATGCAAAAAAAACACCAAAAAAGGAAGTTTCTACAGACAGAGGAACTAGGTCTCAAAAACCAGCACCTGGTTAAAAATGGGCTCAGACATGTCTCAATGTGTCTTCAGGAGAGAGAGAAAGAGAGAGAGAGACACTGAGAGTGATTTTGATTTACAACTATGCTGTTTCATGATCTGAGATATAAGCACATTTCTGATGAACGCAACCCAAAAGAGAAGAAATGAGCCTGAGGAGACAAAAAACCCCACTGTGATGCGTCACATACTTGAGCGGCAGGGCGAATACTCCACGATGCTGTTGCCTTTCTTCAGGTAACATGTCCCGACAGGCTCCCTTTCTGAAAATCCATAGGTGCTCCACTGGTAGAGCGGTGCACAGGCCTGAAACCAGATAATTTTATGTTTACAAGTAGAATCATGGTGTGGATCAGCACTTTTTGTTTTAAACACAGTGGAGACCAACTAAACCATCACAGTCAATGTGTCATGCACACAAACTCATCTAAACTTAGTAGATCAACATGTTGCATGCTAATCTCTTGTTCTGTCATGTAAGTGCCATTTCCTTTTTTAACACTGAATAATGTTTAATGAATAATGCACATTGGTGAAAATGTCACGACGTCACGTGAAAAGCGATGCTGCATGGGGAAGAAAGAGTATGGTAAATCAGATTATTTTATGAATTTTCTGTTGAGTGTTCAAACTGTAACAAAATACCCTGAGATCTTTATACAAATTAATACAAAAAAAGAAAAAAAATCATCAACATGCTACCTCTGTTTTCGTACTGCGTAGTCCAAATGAATGATTCCACCAGATATTCTCAAGTGGTTTTTACAAGATTCTTTAAGAACCTCATTAAAGCTGACAGTATGTTTTATTTATACTGTAGTACAATTACAATAAAAGTATAAATTATTTAAAATGAATACTCTTACCCTGTTTAATTTATTGCTGCTCCTTTCCTCTAAGAGCAACTGCAACTAGAGAAAAATACTTTCCCTACAGAATTAATAAAGTTCTAATTTGGAGTCTTGTGACTCGGCATCATGTGACATTTCCATTATTATTTATTAACTGAATATTACTAAACCGAAGAGACTCATATTTATATCTAACTAGCTTATTTTCAAACAAATAAAATCTACAGACTAATTCAAGGTTAGGTTGAACATGCGACATTCTTATTGAACTAATAAAAACAAATAAAAGTTTTTTTTTTTTTTTTTTATCTTCGCAGTTTGATGACTCGAACTTGACTTCATTTTCATTTCGAGTTCATTTTATCGATGACTTAATACCATAACTAAATATGTACTAGGTATTACCTAAATGCTTCAGAGGAAACAAAACACATTCTGTGGGCACAAACAATATAGTAATAATGAAGAAAAAAAAAAGGTGGGCATATTTATATTTACGCTCATTTATACTTCTACTTTAACCAGTCATTATTGATCTGTCCATGAAGAGACTCACCAGTATATGGTCCCCTGAGGACCGGACTGTGGCCCCAAACCACTGATTTGACTTGAACTCCATCTGTTGCCCCGTGGTACTTTTCCTGTCATCTACAAAAATAACAAGATAATCAAAGCCTTTTCATGACATAAGCATCTCATAATTCACCTCTAACAGATGAAAGAAGCATCTCAAAACTAAGCAGACTTGAAACTAAATAAACACCAAATGATAGAAAATACTTCATCATCCTCTTCACAACCACCAAAATGTCTAAGGTCAAGAACAGGCAGCTGAAACTATTCTTGGCAATGAGAAATCACACATGTTGATATGGGAAGAGATTGGGACCAAACGTGTGATTGTGTGTGTGTGTGTGTCAGTCAATGATGAACTGCTGGAAATCTCTTTGAATTCACGAACAATCTGTAGCATAAACAAAAAGGCAACATAGACTGAAAAAACAAACCTGTCTGGGAACTCCAAAAATTCACAAAACATTAAAAGATATGAAGTGAATGGTGGTGAAAATGTCAAAGGTCTGTCAATTCAGAGCAAAGACTCCAGAAAAGCTAGATAGTGTGTCAGCCATTTAAAAGTGGCTTTACGTTTAATGATCAGTGAGTTTCAGAGCGTGTTCACACAAGTTGAGCGGTGTGCTGATCTGCTCAAGGCTGTAAAACACACACACACACACACACACACGCCCTGTGGCCTTGGTTCATCTCAGTGGTGTTCATTTGTCTGTGTTGTGATTTTCCCAATGTTTTTCATGGTCAGCTCAGTCATACAGCTGGTCAACACCCGGGATTTTCGAGATTTAAGCAGTTAATTATGGCTAAGCAACACAAGAGTCTGTGCAGCCACCCAGGAAACACAGTTGTGTAACCACACAATGAGTTCAGAGGGAATGATGTTACGTATAATGTTTTCCTCACATACTTTGGAAGGCTTTGGCTTTTATGCTTGTAGTGTTGAGAGATTAGCATAATGATTGTATTTTTTTGTAAAATATTGTTATGCGATTGTTTCGACAATATTGGCATTTCAGATACAAAAAGTGTGATAGGAGAAAAAGGTTGGCTAACATCTATTGCACAAACTCATTGTAAAATCTGGGTTCCAAAAAACGTTTTCCAAGTTGAATTTCTGTTATATGGGTTTCATTTAAAATAAAGGCAGTAAAAGTAGTAAAAGGTTTCTTTGTATGAGCATTGTACTTTCAGTGGAAGTTTTGAATTTAAAAACTAAAAAACTATTCCTTTAACAGCCAGGTAGAGAATTTTAACGTTGAAAAATAAAAAGCATACAATATATTTAGCAAACGCATACTTATTTACATAAAGTTAAGCTGATTTACGTGTGAAAAGGAGAACAGGAGGAGTTCGGCTGTTGGTGAGAACTCCAAGCGAGCTCCATGCGAAGGGCTTTTTGTTTGGTAAACCAGGCCAGATCTGTCGAAATCCAGCGCTGAATGCAAATGAGATCTGGCACCGTGAAAGCTTCAGCACAAATTCAGCTCAGGGCAGCAAAGACTAAAGTGTAAAAACGGTTTATGCTTTCACAAGCTTTTATCAGGAGGCTGGAGCCGGACAGACATGTTTGCCACACAATCACTACCAAACAAAAACTGCACTTGAAATTCCTCAATCTGGAGTATCAAACTCTCCTAAAACGTCTCGATAAGTCTTGTCGATGACTCACTGCCAAGCACTAAGATCCGAAACAGTCTGTAACAACAGTTCAGTACTAAACGGGCCTTGAAATGATCCCAGACTCGCTCCGCTGTTATTTCGCCTCCACCTATTGAAAATATTTGGAGCAAAGCTGATGCACGACTCAATAAATCACTACAATGCCGGGGGCTTCACCGTGGGACCCATAAAAACCCGGATTCATCTTGCCCTAGAATGTCATGTCATTTATACAATCCAAAAAAAACCTTAAATAACAGCTGGGTAACGGGGAGATGACACAATAACGGCCAAACAAGCAGAGCTGCTGCTTACCGGTGCTGTCAAACTCAATCTGGGTGCACGTGCCACTTTTGTACCAGGGGCAGCTGAACACGGCCCCTCTCTCCGTCACCACGGAGGGGGTTTGATCCGACGTGTTCGCTCTCGGCGCACCAACCAGTATGTTTAATCTGGAAAGAGAGGACACAAAGTTATACCATTTCAGTTGTATGAAAGAGGGAGTCTAGGTATTTGCTAGTCCTTTCAGAAAGAAGTAATTAGGACATTTGGTATTCAATGAGCAAATTTAAACCAAGTTTCTAAAAACATTTACAAGGTAGACGAACGCACATACATACAGCGTCTCTTACTATTTGACTCTTGTTTTACAAATACCATACACACACGTACACACACAAGCTTAAGACCTGATATTGGATAAAAATGCATGAAAATTGTATATAAATCAGTGTAAGAGAGAGAGAGAGCGAGAGCGAGTGAGAGAGAGAAACAGAGACTTTTTTTTTATTTTTAGATTTTGTATTTTATTGTTGTATTTACAGCATTTACCTATATAACTTTTATGTATTTATTTTATATCATATCATTTAATTTGTTGTTTTTGTTGCAGAATTGTTTTGCTGCACTTCACTGTTCTCGTATTCTAACGTAGGGTCGATTGTCATAATGCGGATAAAAAAAAGTTACATTTATAAAGGGGTAAGAATAATAAAGTGAGATGTGTGTCACAAAAAGCGTTGTAAACACACGAAGCTGTGTATATTTCATGAACAATAACACAACCCGCTACCGACCTGCAGTATAACACCCTAGTAAACACAGATTCATATTCAATAATAGCGATACATTCTTGCTTCAGTGTTTGTACGCATCTACATCATGTGTGGTTGATAAATCCACCCGTTAGCGTTGCGGAGCACTCTGAAAGAAAGAAGTAAAGCGGCGTTCCTCTACTCACTGTTTGTTATCAGGGTTGAAGAAAGCGACTGAGAATCCGAAGTAACTTCCCGGAGGTCCGGAGAAAACCGAGGGTCTGCTGACGTCCAGGTTAAAACACAGAGACGGTGTGAAGCACAACACGGCGGCCAGAGCCCACAGCCGCCAGCAGGCGCTCGCTTCGCCCATGTTCGGAGTTTGTGTCGAGTCGCTGTTTGTTTGTGGAGGTTTCAGCAGCAGCAGCACTTCTGATCGCCACTGATCCCGCACTCCATAACAACAGCCCGGGGAAACGGATCCTCCACGACGCCGGTCACATTATCTGCGCGCGGTGCTGCGATTAAATCCAGTTCCTGCAGCCGAATGGAAGCCAACGTGAATCTAGGACACTGAAATGATGTTGCGTGAGTGACTTGGATGCAGCTGCGGGATGTCCCGCTGAACAGGAAGTGAAAATATACCCACCGACTGCTACGTCGCGGTGACGTCAGCGCACTCTTCCGCATTTTCACCGCTCCGCTACCCACTGGGCTCGAGAGGATGGACACAATTTAAATCCCCGCTAGTTTCTGTGATTTCGAAGAAAGAATCCCATTATAGAGAGATTTTGCTATAGTGTTACCTCGATGGACGGATGAATGGATGGATGGATGGNAATATACCCACCGACTGCTACGTCGCGGTGACGTCAGCGCACTCTTCCGCATTTTCACCGCTCCGCTACCCACTGGGCTCGAGAGGATGGACACAATTTAAATCCCCGCTAGTTTCTGTGATTTCGAAGAAAGAATCCCATTATAGAGAGATTTTGAAGGTATACGTACAGTACAGAACAGACAGATAGATACAAATCACAGTCAGAGATACAAACAAACATACAAACATACAAAGATAGAAAGAAAGGTAGATAGATAGATAGATAGATAGATAGATAGATAGATAGATAGATAGATAGATAGATAGACAGACAGACAGACAGACGGATGAATGGATGGATGAATGGATAGATAGATAGAAACAGAGATGATAGATACAACACAGATAGATAAATAACAGATGGATGGATAAATGGAAAGATAGATACAAACAGACATAGATAGATAAATACTGTAGATAGAAACAGGTATAGATATGAGACTCCTCAATAAAAAATAAAATAAAATTAGAAACAATAAAAAAAATAAAAACAAAAAATTACATTTTTAAGTTTGTGTTATAAACGCTGTGTTGTGGTTTTATTTAGATTTTTTGAAATTATCTTATTATTGTCTATGGCAACTTATTTAATAACATGAGTACATTATTTTGTGATTTTTTTTTATTTATCATCAATGGGTTTTTTATATACGTTGAGCTGGACATTACGTGATTGTCACTGTTGCGTTATGTTTAATAGACAATGACGTCATAATCTACTGGCGATCAACAGACGACTGTTTGCGCGAGGATCTGGATTAGCTCATATATGGACATGTCGCTGATTCATTGACTCGTCGCTGATTCATGGACGCAAGAATGTTCTCTGTAAATCCCCTGGGTCCATCATGACTCTTAAAGAAGCCCTGGCCTGCTGAAAGCTAGTTTGTTTTTCCCCCTACATTTTTTCATTAGCAAATTGAGGCCGAAAAGCTTGTGTGGCTTGGTTTATAAAAAGGCACCAGTTACTAATTGGAACACAAATGCATTTCCAGTGCCTGGGAAACAAAGTCACTGTTGTTCCAGATCTGATGGTTTGCTGCGTGTGGTCAAAGGGGCTTTCAGGACCATGTGATACACGGAGAGGAAACGAATCACGTCTGTCTGCTGAGACTCTAAAAAAAAAAAAAAATAAAACGCATTCAAAAGTCCTCGCTTGAAATCTCACAACAATGCTTTTTTTGCGTAAATGTCTAAAAATAAATCACATTCACAAGGCAGAAAGTCAATAGATTGCTTTCCCGGTTTTGATCATTTTCTTTTGAAAATCATTTTGTTTACAAAAAGACAAAAATGAAAAATTGAATATGTTGATTCTGGCTTGGAGCCAAGACAAAGTTGTGCTGTGTTTGGTTTAATAGTTCCCGCAAAATAGCATTCAGAGTAAAAACATGACTGAACAGGTTATAGTCTATAAATAGGGTTTTAAAAAAATCCCATGTATTTTCTTAATATTAACATGACACATTTTTCAGTCAGCATAAAAATAAAAAGTTCCGACTCGAGGATATTTAAAGGGTCCATGAGTGAATTCTGAAAATAGAAATGCGTTTTTTTTCCGTGCATCATCGCCGCCATGTGTTTCTTTTTGCACTAAAAAGAAAAAAAAAAAAAAAAGTTACGTTTTTATTGATACAATTACGGAATTTCGAATATTCTAATAAAAGAGGAATGCTGCTAAAGACAATAGCCATGGCTAAATTTAAATTGGTATAAATTAAAAAGTGTAAAACACGTGTCTAAGTGTCCTGCTCTCTGATTGGTTGGCTACCAAAAAAAAAGTGGTTTAATAACAGAATTGTTTATATACTTCATAAATGTTTTTAACACCTGTCAACAGCACATTGAGTTTCCTAAGGTGTTGCTTCCATTTCTGGGTCACAGGGAGCCGAAGCAAATCCTATTAGAACTTGGGACTTGAACTGTTTCTCCTTAGTATAAATAACAAGGTTCCTCAAAAAAAAAAAAAAAAAAAAAATTGAATCCGACCTCCAGATTCAAAGGCAACAATGAAGCATCTCCTCTCGTATCTGATAGGCTTTTATTTACAATCCATTGTGATGTGTTGTTTGGAGGGCAATTTAAAACTAATTCAAAAGGACGGACGCATTACTAGTTCACCACATCGTCTCTTGCGGACTAGTAACGGCATCTCCCTCGTCTCTTTTTTAAGGCCACATGACACATTTAGCACTTCAGTCTGAGATTATTGATCAGATTCACGCATCTCCATCCGCACTGGGATCCTGATACAGGCATGCAACGGAATTATGTTAAAACAAGAAATGATACCAAATGCGATCTCTTGTGACCATTAAAGCGGCTTTTCAGCAGCTAAGACTATTCCAGGATATCTTTGATGGTAAAAGGAAAGATTTATGCTGAAGTCCGTCATCTATATGGTTTTACAGAGATGACCTAAAATGAAATCAAAGGCTATTGTCGTTTCCAGAATCTTCTCTGATTGTGCTATTACGGGTCAGACTGAGGAGGGAAAAAAGGAAACTGGAAGATGATCTCTCCTTTAGCTTCCTGGACATCTTGAGCGTCGAGTTGTTCCTGACATGGCGGATTTGGTAGAACATTAGTTTTTGTGAAAACAGTCACTCTTGTAGTTCCTGGATAATCAACAGTCCTGGCTTCTACTCGTCTAGGTCCAGTGTGTTCAGCTCCTCTTCCAGTTCGTCTAGGTCCTCTCCAGTGAAGAGGTTCTCGTCCACGGGCACGTCTTCTGCCTCTTCCTCACCGTCCTCAACAGTCTCATCCTCATCAAGTTCTCCGTTCTCCAAGCTTCCGCCTGACGCCTCGCTAAGTTTATTGTCTGTTGAAAAAGAAAAAAAAACGATAAAAAGTGCGTCACAAAACAACTGCTAATCTAATCTAATTTCGGTCAGATCTCCATGGAGTTCACATTTTTATTCATATAAAATAAAAAAAATAAAAGAGACAAATATAAATAAAAGAGACCCAATTTTGTGAGAATTTTGTGCCAGTAATTTCCAGAAACGTGCTACTATTTGGCACAATTTATATATTTTGTACATCACATGTACTACGTTAGATAAATAATATATGTAGAACAAACAAATCATATGAAATCTTGGTTATTTTTTAACTAAAATCCGGAACCATTATTCACTGTAGAATTTGTTGTTGATCAATTTTGCAAGTTAAAATGATCATAAACCAAAGACCTAAAAGACATTTTAGGATTACAAACCTGCAGAAATGCATCTAAAATATTGTTCATCCTTACACTGTAAGCACCAACACACAGTGTTTCTGCTTTCACTTAATAAAGGTTTGTGGGCAAAGTGTCACTTTCAATTAATTTTTTCAAAAGTTGCCAAGTTGCAGCACTCAAAAGTTGAATTTTAGCTTTAATATTTTAGTCCAGTTATATGACGTGAATTAATTTCCCATATTGAATGATAATTTGAAAGTTAGATATATTTTTAAATTAGAACCAAGGATCATTTTTATGTCTGCATTTGATTAGTTACTCAGGGAATCATAAACAAAGCAATTGCAGAATCGTGAAAAAGTGGACGGACCACTATCATCGACGTCAACACTGAGGAATAAAGGTTCTACTCACCGTCTACGTCACTGGTGGGAGCAGCTCTGGCTGTAAACCTGTCTGCTGCTGCAACCGTTATCCCTGCGTTATCCACCTCTTTGGGGATAAACCTGGCAATGTCGATGTCCTGAACATCATCAATGTCTTGTACCTGGAGAATAATGCAAGTCAAGGTGGCTGTGATGCTGTGGGACTGCGTGGAAGTAAACGTAATATATTTAAGTCACACCTCATCTGTAAGCTCATTCTCATCGTCGTCTTCATCGTTGGCATATTTGGTATCGTCAGCTTCCTCATCGTCATCATCAACAAGCTCAGGCCGGAACTCAAACACTTCTCTACCACTAACCTGCAGGGCAAAGTGTTGAAGAGTTGCAGATCTTTCTCGCCACCATCTGGTGAAACAAGGGTATTGCAGCTGAATGAGTGACTTCTTACCCCAAGTGCTTTCCCAGCTTTAAAGTCGGCTTTCTTTCTTTCCATGTCCTGCTCTGCTTTGGCCTGTTTCTCTTGCCTTTTCCTTTTCTTCCAGGCCAAGAATGTTTCTAGTGTAATGCGAGTCACGTTTGGTCCAAGTGCAGATCGCTGTTGAAAGGCGTGATGAAAAATCCAAAAGACAAGTTTGCATGAGGACACAAACTGCTAAGACAACACACTTTTTAATAGGAATAACTTAATTTTCTTCTAACCTCTGTCTCGATTAAATCCTCCAGTGAGATTTCCTCCTCATTACTTTCTTCTTTCTTCTTGTCTTTCTTCAAAACAAAGCCCACCGGAAGAGCATGGCGGTACATACAGTTGTCTCCGCCACCAGGACAGACCCAAAACCAGCCGTATTTGTTGTTCTCAATGGCATCAAGGAAATGCTTGCATACCTGTGAATATAACAAAATGTATCAGTAAAATTATAAACAAAAGCTTATTTGCGTTTGCTTGCATTTTTATGTACTGCATACGTGCATGTTATTGGCATCTATCTTGAATTTTCACACACATTTATCTGTATATAAACAAACACATCCAGATTATATTACCTTCTTTTAGGATATATATAAAAAAATATTTATAAACAGAGAGAGGAAAGGAAAGAAAGTTCCATGGAAAGATCATGAAACAATAAACCATGCCAGAACCTACAATGTGTGTCTTGGTCTTTATCTTTTCTGCTTCTCCGTGCTTTTTGTTCACAACTTCTTCGAGTTTCTTTTCATCCCAGTTTTCCATAGTATCTGCAATATAGAAATCAAGATAATTATATCTGATGAGATAAAACACGACAGCACTAGGGGTGGCCGGTAAACCTGTATGGTAAACCAGGCATTGCTAATAGAACACAAAAGACGAGCGGGAGAGAGAGAGGAGCGCGAGCGGCTGTCTACGGTAGCTTTGTTTCTGGTCTCCGTTCGTAAACGTTGTCTCGCTTTCTTTCTCTTGCACGTGAAACCATGATTTCCAAACGAATACAGACTTTGATTAAAATAAAACGAGCAGATTTTCACGCGCGCGTCTTTAAAACTAAAACTGCCGCTCTTCTCTTAAAGGCACAGCGCTGAAAACG
>SOMO01000043.1:270133-282011 GCA_028128575.1 Paedocypris carbunculus | reverse complement strand
TTTAATAGCTAAATTTAACATAGAAGTGACAAAAACCTAAATTTGGGATGGCAGATTGCCGCAGGCCTGGAATCCCCAAGTATCTGCCAATATCTTTGATGATGAAGTCATTCAAAATAATTAGTACTGACAAAAACAGTGCTCATAATTGTTTTGAGTGGCGATAAAACTGATTTCTTATCCGGATGAAACAGCTGCATTCCAGACAAAGCTGGTGATGTGCAGTGGCCCTATTTACATTCATAATTACTCAAATCCACGTAATTATTTCTTTTGCTTGCAGGCCATTTATCAAAATCATCCCAAAAGCTGTTAAAAAAAAGTGTAGAACCAGTAAAATACACTTTATTTGAATAATGACCTCATACAAAAAACAAACCCGCTTAATTGCCAGATTAGAACACACTCAGAAGCCATTGTTTCCTGTTCCCTGCTTAATATTTAGTTTCTCCATTAGTAGAAAAAAAAATATGCTAAAAGCTAAGTAAAGATGCAGATAACAAGAGGGAAAAAAATGTAATCCAATCAATTTCTTGAGCTGATTCGAAGTATAACAGATGTGGCTACTAGAAAAGTTCATCAAATATTTATTCTATCATATTGCACACAGACTAGAGGGTTGATCTAAATGATTAGAAGTACGTTTCCATCCACCTTCAATTGACAAGAATTTCGTATTAATAAGTCATGCAGAGATAGAAATTTCACAATGTGTATCACATGCAACGATATATTTTGTCAATCTGCCATGAAACTATTTGGTCCTAAAGGTACGTACCTGAAAACCATTCTTAAAGATCGCTCAAATTAAATTAATAATGCTATGGATCAAGAAATATGAAAAACAACATAACTTTATTTTTTTTCTATTATTATTTCCTAAAATAGAAATGAAAATTAACCTCACTGTTTCAAAATGGTAGAACAAAATAAATATAGAAGAACAAAAAATCAGTCTGAGTCCAACTCAAATGTGCAAAAAAGGTCAACCGCTAATTCATGTTCATGTGATTTAGTTCATAAATAGCATCCAGAGCCTTCAACATCCTGCAGATGGCGATATTTCCTTGTTTGCCCAAGTTTAACCGCTGTACTAAAAGATGCCGAATTGTTGCACCCAATAGTAACGGTAAGTGTCCATTGAAATGTAATGGAGTAAAGCGAACATATATTCAATCTAAAATGTAGTCAAGTAGAGAGTAAAAGTTGCCTAATATTTTTATACTCAGCACAAGTACAAAGTAGCCAAAATACTTCAGTAAAGTAAAAGTCTCATGAACTCAAATACATTACGCCACTGGTAATAAAAATAGTTGATTGGCTAAAACTTTAAGAGCTTCTTAAGTTATTCCGACTTTCCATCACACTGCGCTGTAATGCAATGTTCCGCATGACATCTCTTCACTGCCCTCTGTGCCCATCTGACAGCTACTGTGGGCGGGCAGAAGTTCAGAAGACGTCTGCTGATTATGTTTGTGATGTGAGCTGTCATTCCACCTGTGGAGCCCAGGTGTGGCACTACCTTCATTTACAGCACACTGAGTACTGGTGGAACAGTTCTGGTCGGGAGAGAACAGACTCCACAAGCCACCAGCGGGTAATCCGAGAAAAAACGCAAAGCATGTTAACACGGAAAAATTGAGATAGAAGAGCCGAGTCTGTCCTCTGCACGTGCCTCTTTAAATTAGGTGCCACCTGTAATTGAGTTACTCACATATCTTCCACTAGAATTATTGGCTTTGTGGCTGGCATGGTATTAGTTATTAGCCACGGGAGCTTTCTGAACAGGCTGGCGCAGACAGTAACAGGCACTTGTCAAATGTTAGAAAAATGGCTGCACCTATCGGCTACACATTTCGTTCGAGCCTGACCAGTTGTGAATGGCTTTTCGGTGTAATGATTACAGAATTAAATGGACATGTTTATAATAGACAAAAAATGAGATGAGGAGTATAGCTGCCAGCAGAAATGTCTAGGTTCTGACTATTTGGGTTTATGTAGTATGAGACATTCTTAGTGATAGTAAATAATATATGTCACTAATATATGGTACAACATGTGTATTTTATTGCTAGGCATTTAAACATCAATTGATAAGTGTTTGCAAACATTTGTGAGCGATCCATCTGAAAATTGTATAAATGTAATAAAAAAAAATGTAATAAAATACAATTTCGCCCCAATTTATCACAATTGAGATACTTTCTCTAGTGGCCATATAGACAAACTCACTGAATTTGCTGTCCTTCAAGAATAATTGTGAACAACTGGTACGTTAAAAGGTTGTTCAGGTTTGTAAGTCAAGTTTTCTGTCTGTCTCCACTATATTTAAATGGACACTTACCATTACTTGTTACATTGTTATTGTGACAAGTCGGCATCTTTTTCTAAATCAGTTAAATTCTTGGTTGAATGAGGCTATATTGCCATCTGCAGGATGCTGCAGGTACTGGATGCTATTTGTGAGCTAAATGACTCACAAATAGTTGGAACTGTGAGCTACATAAATTGCACTTTTTTGAACATTTTTGCACATTTGGGTTTGACTTTGTTCCTTTTTCATCTATACTGTTCTGCCATTTTGAAGCATTGAGGTGTTAAATTCATTCCTATATTAGGAAATAAACCCTTACATATTAAGAGTTTCTTGTTTTTCAAACTTGGTGTATATTGAGCCTAAATTCAGTACGAGTAAAAAAAAAACTAAATTTCTTTTAATATTGAATAATTTAATTCTTCTTGGATTTGGTGACTTGTAATGGAGTAATTTTCACAGTAAGGTATCTGTTTTCAGGTATACAGTATCTACAGTACCAAGGTCATCATGCCTGTTTTCCTGTGTGTGATTTTTGCTGTTATACATGTGTTTTAAATGCTGTAAATAGAAACTCCTTCCCTGTCTGCCTCCTCAGAGAACCCAAAGCAAACAGCGTAATTTGATTGGTTTCATCCTTGACATCTTTCAGAGTTAACCCCGGTTAAACAGTCCCTCGGTCTGTGTGGTCCTCTGGGACTTGGGTTTTCCTGTTGCTTGAGGCTCACCTGGGGCCTAAACAGCCCGACTGAGCTCTAACTGGGGCATGAGAAGCACTCATGCACACAACACCTCCGAGTGTGTGTGTGTGTGTACACACTTGTAAAACATCTCACTGTTTATGAAAAAAATATCAGTAGATTAGTGGTTAGCCTGCAGTCGACATAGCCGAGCTTTCACTGTTCCAAATGGTTATTACACATCTTTATAAATCTAAAACCTCTGGAGGAGCGAGAACGCTCTATACTAAGCACTGGTGTGAATTATAAATCACCAAGTAGACAAAAGCACACTCGAGAAAACGTGAATGAATGAATGGCTAATCATGCTCACTGCTCCAAATCTCATGACAAAGCGACCCAATATCAGATATAAATTGAGACAAGTATTAAGTGTGCTTAAGGGAGCGAGAGACTTCTTGATTTAATTCCCCGCACTGGAAATAGTGAATGAATGCACTTCACAATGACTCAACATGGCCGCCAGACAAAGAGCTAAATTAATCACTACTGTTTTACATTAAAAGTTGCCCGGGCTTGGTAGTGTAGAACGGGTTTAAAACGATAAGCCGTGTCTCTATCTGAAACCTAGATCTGATTCCCAACTGTCCTTGTCAGTATTCCGCCAGTGTCCTTTTAACCCAGGGGTGGGGAAGTAAAAGCATTTTCTGCATTAAGTACTGCTGGGACCAGGGCAGAGAGCGAAATGGCATCTTATTGAGCCTGTGTGATTTTGGCATAACGACTAGAATGCTCCATGCATCAATCTTTCCCTCAATCAATTGCTTTAATGAAGAACGGGGTGGAATTAAATCTAAACCTCTAATAACACTAATGGTAGTGCTTTTTTTCCACAGTCAGAGGCCAAGTGGCTTCATCCTCTGGGGAAATACTCTCCTCTCCCTCCGTTTATAATCAATGATTAGCCACTGATCAGTGATTAGCCAGTCTAACTTCAAACATGGCCGGTTGAGCCCACAACTTTACCGCTCGCAAACTCATATTTCTGCTTTAATTCCTCTTCCTTTGTCATTTAACACTCTCTTGTTGAAAATGAAGCAGCGGGATGGCGAAAATCCCAGGCACATTGTACAGTAAGTGGTAATGTACTTTTTTTATGCCAAAGCTAATGGACCAGGATATGGCGTCATGCTTTGTCAGAGCAAAATGAGAAGTCAAAGCGGCAGCTAAGAATAACCTCAGCGGGTAAGAAAGAGATGGTATCAGTCAATAAATACGCTGAAAAAAGGCAGACGTTTACTTATTCTCGTCTGTCAGCGTGTTGATGTATGAAAGGAAAGAGGATGCCTTTTAGCGTCCCCTCATTCATTACAAGTTTCTTTAATTCAGGCCCCGAGATAGGTCCATCAATTTGTTCAAGTGTCTATATCTTCTGCCCATTAATGTGACAGAGGAACACCATCAGATGTTGCTCAGAGCACCATAGGTAATATATTCTAAGCTTTAAGGTAGCATCAGAAATAAAGATCTCAACCTCAACCCTGTAAGTCTTTCCAGTCATGTCCATCTTTAGGATGAGGCAAAAATTGAATAGCGGTGAATTAGTTAAAACCTGGTCAATATTCTGTAGATTTGTTTGAATTTTTCGGTTGGTCCCAGATGGAAAACACAAAAGTAGAGCATTGGTTTCATAGACATGTCTAGCAAAACTTAATGGAGTCGTGACATTTAAAAAATGATAATCTCTAGATCACAATTCTTGTTATTTTTGCTCGTGCGAGGAAATGTGCAATGAGTCCAAGACGATCTTTGATTCAAACATAACTTAGCTTTAACTTTAACTTTCAAGTCAAAGCAGTCAAAAAGTTGGTTGCTTTAGAAGTGTCACACAGCCACCCACCATTAATTAAAGTGAGAAGGTTGCCTTGATTTTATCTTCACCTCTATCTAACTATTTGGAGACTTCAAGATCGACTTGGACAACTATGATCTATAAGTAAATGTCAAAATTAGCAACATACTTTCTTCATAACAAGCCGGTGAGATGAATTCAAACCAGAACGAGATCAAAAGCAGAAAACCTTATGAAAAAGAATGTTGGAATTTAATCAGACAATCAGCTCATAGAATGTCATCAAATCCTTCAAGAAAAGTCATTTCTTACCAGTCTTTCCACCAATGGTAAAGAGTAATTGAACCGTTGAATGGAAATATGAGGCAGAAACACGTCTTAGCTGACCAAATGGAGAAGTTATATTACAAATGACAAGCAATATGTGGATGTCATGATTCATTCAGCAGAAACTCAATGTGTATTATGTTGGTAATGAAATTAATATTATTTCCTGACCACTTGTCATTTCAGAGATTCTGATTGGCAGATTTACTTTCATGCAGAAAACATTAAGCATGTTATAAATGAAGTATATCTTTTTTTAATAACAATAATTGCATACGGTATTTTAGCATATAAAGTTACTAAAATACATGTAAAATATGTACGTTTGAAACAAATGTAAATACTATAATTTAAATCTATATAGTGTTTACTATACATATATTTTCTTTTTAATAAGTGATCTACAATTTTTTTCTGGCAATGTTTTTCTAGCTGTGGGATTATTGTGGGTTTGTAAAAAATTACTTATGCAATCAGTTCAAGTTATGAAACTCTTTCAAGTAATTTATGTGCATATTGGTCTGCTCATTTTTAATATTGCCGGCCACGCACCAAACGACAGCCTGATGAAGATGGAGCACAAGCTTGTGACATGTCCAACAACATCAGAACCTTGTGTCAGGAAAACATATCACGAGGAATTACCATCTGTAGTCTCTGAACATCCTACATTTCCACTATTACATTTAATTTCATGTTTCTTCAGGAATAATAATGATGTCTTTACAAAGTGAATAATAAAAGAATCTCCCATCATGTTCACATTCATTTAGAAGGCAGAGAAGATCACATCTTTGTGAAGACAGCTTGAGGAGCAAAAAAGGCAAATGGGATAAGAATAAATCAGCTCAAAGTAATGAGAAAAGATTCAATATAAATCATGTAAACTCACGAAATAATGAAAGTGATTTCTTGTCAGTAAAGGGTTTGATTCACAGGAAACTAGCAGTCATAACACACTTTAAACAATTTTGATATTTCTGGGCATAATGCACAGATATATCTATATACTGTATTTACGCAAATATAAGCACACGTCTGACTATTCAGGCACACTCTTACATTTTTTTTTAACAAGCCAAGAAAATTGAACAAGCCTAGAAAATTCTTATATTTGTGTAAATACGGTACTTTATGTATATTTAAACGTAATATCCATACTGCATACCTAAACTCGCTGACTCATGAGCTTTCAACTTTTGAAAAATTTCGGACATTTCATTTCATACTTTTCCTGACCTAATTTCAGGCCTTCTACAGATTGTCTAGGCATTCTGTACAATGCTGGATTTACATTCCTGTAACACAAAGGTATATAGTAGCATAAAAAAAAGCTTAGCGGTGTCAAAACTTGCTCTATAATACCCCAACACAACCCACGCAAGAAAACTGGCTTAAAAGCAGAACCCAATGGAAACACAGAATGTCTTTGTTGTCGTATCGCTGGGTTAAAATTAAATCGGGAGAAAACTGTTTTAAATGTGAAATAGTCAACACAAATGTACACTTACCATCACACACACCTGCACACACACACACACACACACATAAATAGCTATTTGCAATAATATTTTTGACAAGAAAAACATGTTTCTTTGTATTTTTTCTTTTTAAGTAGTGACTTAAAAATGTGGAATGAATGCAGATTGGTGGACAAGAATTGTGGCTAAGTATTTAAAGGGCTTCCTTGCTGTGGCTGCACTATTTACACCCCATTTCCACCTACAACAAACAAACTTAGTAAAATTAAATTGAGTTTTTTCAAACATCCTGTGCATTCTCCTTTAAATCGTTTCCCATTTGTTTTGCTTTGTCTAAGAAATGAAGTTGTTTCCCGTGCGTTGAATTCCCTGGATTCTCTCACACCTGCAAAGCCAATCAGCCATTAATCATCAGCATTTCATGCTCGGTGCATCTTCAGCGCCGTGGCTTCATCAGTGCGTGTCTGTGGGAGATCAGTGAGAAGAGGCTAATGGAGATTCTGGTTCTCCTGCCCTGCACCTGCTTTCTCTCACAACCCATTCTAATGATGATTCCCTTCCTGCTAAATGTTTGGATATCTGAGTCCTGGCCAAGAATCAAAAGCCCTTCAGATCTAGAGTCTCCTTTAGAATTTACAAAGGATTTCAGGAGAACTAGGTTGGTTAAAAAAACTAAATCCCTTTCGGAAATGGGAATAGTTCCAAATCAACCAATCAGCCTTGGTTTTGCTCTAAGTGTGTTCTTATCAAGAATATGTAATAGTTCTTTTGGTTTCTGTTTTGCGTCATGGTCCTATTGCGAAATTTTGTTCAATTTTTGTGATGTTTTTGTCACTCCCCTAAAAGTCTGCATCCTGTAATGCTTAGAAATCATCACAACTCCCGTTCCCGTTGTGAATCACATGAAGTGGACATCTCTTTTAGGTTTTTCTGAAGCACACACTTTTCATGATTGGCCATTTGTACACTGACTTTTTTTGTTCTTCTTAAATCAATCATTTTTCGATTTAACCAATTCTTAAAAAGGGAAATGATGTTTTTTTTTTTTTTATTATTATTCATTTTGACAGCTTCAAGTGCTAGTTCTATCTTTTTGTAAGATTGTAGTGTAATTTTGCAATGGGTTTTTGAGGTTACATTTTTTTTAATGAAGTCCTGAATTGCATATTAATCTGCAGACAGGCAGATATACAAGCAAGAAATTAAAAAAAATGACAATAATAAAAATAAGTGGAGAAGATAAGCTCAAGGAANACAAAATCACAATATACAAACAATGTGAACACAAGATTCTGAGAATTTGAGTCTTGAAACAAAAGGGAAGCAAATACACGTCTGGCAGTTGTTTTAAAAGATCCATTGATTGTCAATCCTCATGAAGTTTTGAAATCTACTTAGATCATCTATAAGCAGACATTACAAGCCATTTTAAAGGCAAATACATTATGCTTTATGCTACACGTTCATCCTTTAGACTCAGCTACAACCTGGGTGATTAATGAGAAAACTCCAAAACTATTAATCAAACGACTTGATTCCTGCCGACCAAGACAGCCGTCCTTTCCCCAGCTGAGTCTCTAATGTCAGACGGATTTTACAAATCTATAATTATTTTGCCAAGGCCATCGCTTGAATTTTAAGTGCCATACAACTTTACTGTGGAGAAAGTTAATATTAACGAAGGAATATTTTTCAACCTAGCCTTGAATCAAATTATACATCGGTTGTCTGTTTTGAAATAAGACAAATAGTTAAATATCACTCGGAACAGTTTTCTTTGTATTTGTGCCTTTTAAACACCAGGATGAAATGTTTTGACATGAAACACGCATTAATTATAGCTTTCCAAACGTAAATCAGCCAGTAGAGCATCTTGTCAGCAACATCAAAGATCATGGGTTTGATTCACAAGTTAAGAATACATGTTTCCGTGTGTAATTTTCTAAATGTTGTGTTGGTTTTTCTCAAAATCTAAACAAAATCTGACAAAAAAAGAATGAAATGTGTTTCTGCAACAAAAAGAACACAGAAAGTGTTCCCCCTCACTGCCAAACTTACAAAAGTGGAACCCATTTTTAGAACTTTGCCAAAGACCCAAATATAAATTTGACCCTTTTACAGCGTATCGACGGCTATCCTTGATATTTCCTCCATCACGCACAACAGGTATTGATGATCTCCTCAATGTCACAACAGAAATCCATTTCTCTGTGCGAGAGGGTGGAAATTTCGAGGGCCTTGTTGTCGCCTCCCTGCGCGTGCGGTTGTCGCTGTGTTTCTGTTGTTGGAGCTAGCAGGGATTCTGTCACTATGAAAAGACTTCACACCGCCTCTCAGTCTGACCTGCACACACACCAGTTCACACACAGTTTCAGCCATTGATCTTCTCTGCAGCCCGGCTCACCATGAGCAGTACTTCGAAACAAAAGACTTTCGCCTTCTAAAAGACGAAGGTAATCCAGAAAATGCCGTTGACCTCTAAAGACACCCGATATCTGACATTCAGCCCAATGGCTGAAAGAAAGACATTTTGCAGCGCATTATACAGACAATTTTGAATTATATATATATATCCCTTCTCTTGATGATGGGACCACGCATAATAGACATGTTCTCCTCTCGATACACAGACTTTACAGTTCTACACGGTCGTCTTGATCTTTTTTTATTCTGTATCACAACAATTTTCTTGTGAAAAAATTCTCTCTCTCTCTCTCATTTAAGCAGATTGTTATCCCAAATAAGCAAACAATATTAAGCTTACGTAGTAGATTTTGGCACATTTAATCAATTCTCTCCAGTGCTCAAAAGTACTTGAGTAAATTGACTGTATTACTTGTTATTTTTGGCTACTCTCTACTTGTACTGAGTATTAAAATTCTGAGCAACTTTTACTCTCTACTTGACTACATTTGTGATAATTATCTGTATTCTTTACCTCACAAAATTTTTCAATGGCTTTTTTTTTAATTAATGAACATTTACCGTTAATTGTTACATTGTGATTGTGTGCGACACCTCAGTATATTTTTGTACTGTGGTTAATTCCTTGGGCGGACGAGACGATATTCCATCTGCAGTTTTCTGAAGTGACTGAATGCTATTTATGAACAAAATCGTGAGAATTATGTTTTTTACACGATTTAGTTTGACTGAGACTGACTTTTTGTTCTTTTTGCATCTATTTTGTTCTACTATTTTAAAACATTGAAGATACATTTTCTTTCTGTGTCTAGAAATATAACATCAAACATGAAATCTACCCACAATGCCTTTGCGATCAACGTAATGGGAGCCCCTGGCATAAAGCAAAACTCTTTAGTTTTGTTTAAAGTCTCTTTTCAATGGACCATGGAATTTGAGCTATTGCATTCTTTAACTGTGGAACGTGAGGTGCCTGTGTATCGGTAATTTTAGATGTTACAGGATAACGAAAGCTATTTTCCTCACCAAGCACTGCTTTTGATTCAAATTGAGAGCACGCGGCAGCGATTTCCACTTATTCACAAGTTCTTGTGGAGAAAAACATTTGGATTTGAAATAAACTACCTCTTTCTGTGCAGTATCGAAAGCGAGAAGCAGAAGTTGGCGTAATGAGTTCAGTTTGGTTTACTGGGAGTCTGAAAGCCCCTGGGAGAGCTGGGAACGCAGGTGAGCTGCTCTTCGGTGTTTGCGCATCACTGTTTACAAGCTCTTCCCAAATTGCAAATCTTCGCCTCTTTTCGTTGTTGTCAAACCCCACTGTTGCCAAGTTTGTAAGGAAGAATGTGTGAGACCTGAGATCCTGACTGTGAATCTGAGCTAAGCACAGCGTGAGAACACACGTCAAAAGACCGGTTTAGAATTCAGTGACTACATACATCACTCACTGGATTCCAGCAGCAGAGGAGAGACAAGATCTTCAACCTCGTCGCTAATTATCTCGCTATGAATCATTTTTGTAACAACTGAGATCAAATGCGTCTCTAAATGGGAGAATAAGTATTATTTATCTGCAGTGTGCACAGGAATTGACACTAAATATCATCTGCTGTTGTTAACATGTCCAAATCAATTTTTAAAATGTTACCTTTATTTTTTTTGCCTTTTGTCATGATCAATGTCAGCTAGTATGAAAAGTGAGAGCAAAATAAATGAATGAAAAAATGTTTTATATATATACTTTCTTAACCATAATATTAACCGTGGATGAAAGGAGCATTTAAAAGCGTGAAAATAAATACTGACATCGGCCATAATCTTTACAGTTATGATAAACACGGTGAAGTTAAGCACATTTGATTTGGCTGTTTGAAGTTAAATCTTGCACATTATTTGGTAGCATTGAAGTCAAAAGGAAGTGACAACGAAGGAGAATGTGTCCTTGTTGGTGTCAGCTCAATCAGCCTCTTTCGGAGGGCACTGTTTTGTGGCACAAACATATGCTCGCTATCTCAACTGACCACATGTCCATGCCTTAATATTATCTGACAGAGCATTTATAACCCTGCCATCTGCTTCTGACGTGTCACTGCAAATCCAAAGTGCTGGTAAGTTGCAATATTGCACACTGACATCCTGATGATAGAGACAAAAGACAGCAAGACAAGGTAACTATAATGATTACAACATTTAGATTGATATTCAGATAACCAACAGCCAGTCTTCAAAGTGTGAGACCTCAACAATGGTTAAAATAGATATTCAACGTACAAGATCGTTTCGGAAATGAGACAAACTAGAATTTTCAAAAATCAAGCAAGAACAGCGGTTAAATATACAGTGATCAAATTTGGATATTGGTGAAATGATGTAGCAGACAAACACTGTAAACACTCAATCTGCTCTAAATCTGGGCTTTCAAACTGAATTTCATGAGAACCCCAAGGCTGGTTATGTTCTCCATCAGATTGTCTGTAAACCGATTTGCATAATTCAGTTTTTCTGAAACAACAAAGATTCCATGTATAAATATCCAGAACCACTCCAGTAGTCACGACTTAGAATTGCTCCCTAAATGTTCTCGTGTAATGAATTGCTATCGGATCCCAGATTGACATCTTCATTTAAAACAATAATTGCATAACAATCCAGCCTGGCACAAATACACCTGCCATACGCAACTTTCAGGAAACCTTTACAGTTTTAGTCAAATAGCAGAAAAAAATATTGCAACATTTATTAAGAATACAAATCGTGGCAAATATGCTTATACAAAAAGGAAAGGCAAAAAATAATCAGCATG
>SOMO01000043.1:249383-259665 GCA_028128575.1 Paedocypris carbunculus | reverse complement strand
TTTCCGAATACATGACATTTAGCACCTTAAACGGTCTGGTATATCTTGTCCCATCAAACCAATTTAAAATACGAAACCCTTTAAGGGATTTGCACTTGGTAAATTGTGCTTTGTTTTAAATTTCTACAATTTAAGGTACAATGATAAAAAATAGTGTAGTCTGAACCTGCAATAATTGCGTTGGTTTTTGACTGCACTCATGTAATTAGCAACAACAAAAAATGTCCAATTGAGTTCAGATTTAAACAGTCACATACTGTAAGGTTCCTCGTTGCATGATGCGGCCTCTCAATTTGCATATCATTTACTCAAAAAAATGAGCACTAAATATGTGTTTAACACGTTGCTCTTGTAGCACATGGTGCATAGCACTATTTTTCTGCATTTCACAAGCAATTGACAGACATGGCATGAATAAATGTAAAGAAAGTACAACTATACACCAGTAACAGAATCTGCCACCTTAAATACTGTCACTGAATCAATTTGTCGTTTGCACATTTTCTGTAATGGTCTAAAAACTCATTTGACTTTATAACACTTTAGGATGTCGTTTTTTCACATCAATGCCAAATGTAAGTTCAGACACTGTACGTTCATAAAGACCAATTAACACATTAGTCATATTTAAATTTAACAAATATTGCACCTCTACTGTCTACATAATCATACCAACCACAATCTGATTTTAGCTATGGAATTTGAGGTTTGTTCAGCAGAAATGCCTATAAGAAGAACTATTTGTAACTATATATTAGGTAGGTGAGCTACTTGTCTTTCAATATATCTGCTGTGCATTTTTTTTTTCTGCAGGAATCTCTACCGACAACATGGCACGGAAACATTGTTCTGCAAATAAAACCATTACCCAAGGACTACTTCCTATATCCACATTCTAACTAGTAGAGCAGCAGTACACATGCCTCTCATAGTTGTAGTAGAAAATGCATTTTTGAACATACAGAACAAATGGACTAGAAGAGAGGCTGCAAAGGAATGACGGTTGGATGGGGGGCAATCATGGATGGAAACATTGCCGGCTGGGGAATGGCATGAAAAGTCACAGTCATTGGGTGAATTCTTGGGGGTGCCACCACCTGTGGTGGATTGACAAACGGAGAAGCAGTAGGCGAACAGATCTCTGGCCCCAAAGGGAGTTGGGAAACAGGCACTACTTGGGGATATAGAGGAGGCTGTGGGGGCAGAAAAGTGCCGTGATGCTGAAGAATGGCATGGCGTATTGTGATGGAGCCTGAAGGCACAGTGGGTGACGGCAGGTGAATTGGATGGAGGACGGCAGATGACATGGGCAGATGTGGCCTGGGTAGGACAGATTTGAGTTTGTTGTGGAAAACCTGCTGGTGTAACACCTGTCCATGGGCTTGAATCTGCAAAAGGCAACGTCTCTCCATGCAGTCTGATGGGGACTGTAAAGATGGAGAGGGTGGAAACAGGCTGCTGGTTGTATGAAAGCAATCTCTGCTCAACTCTTCCCCAGTCTGAATACCTAAGTGAAATCTCTGTGGCGGAGTGTGAAAGATGTGCTGACACAATTTGTCCTGGGGTCCTTTGTCAGTCCTTTGCAAAGCTATTTCTCTCATATCAAGTAAGCAGGCCTGAGCTGCCACGGAATACTTGTTACAGTTCTTTACAGCAGTTTGTATTGCTTTTGATGTGCTGCTGTGAATAACACTGCTCTCTTTTGTTAACTCTTTTGAAGAATTTGAATATACCTTTAGAAGAGCTAGACTTCCTTTGGTAGACGACGCGTTGGTTGAGCTCTTTTGCCACTCACTGTTATCCACCACAGCATGACTCAGGACATTGCTAATGGAAGTGAATGACTTAGAATCAACCACACTGTTCCCTTCATGATCAATACTGCATGAGATTGGTTCTGACCCCTTCAAGCTGTCACACATGTCTTCTGAAGAGCTATTCTCCTCAGCGTCGTTGTCTGCTTGCAGAACCCTGTTAGTGATAGTGAGGGATTCATTTGCATGGCACTGCATCTGCTCTTCTGACTGTCTGTGTCTTTTGCTCTTAACGTCATCCACACGACAGGTAACATCCACATTTAAAGAAACGGTTTCTTGCAAGGTAGACCCATTAGAAATCTCTCCAGGTGAATGGCAGGGGTTGCCAGTCTTCTCTTGCGTAGGCCCATTAACATCAATTAGAGAATCGGTACGTTGTCTTTTCAGAGTTTGCGCCCTACACTGCCCATTTCTGTCAGTCTCTGCTGACAAAGATATTTCTTCTTTGCACTCCTCTGCCAAATCTGAACTCTGAGCTTCATCCTGGTTGTGGGAATATTGTCCTGCGGTTGTCAGCTCCCCTGCAGTTGGATTGTCAGACTTTCCCCTGCTGTTCGCAAGCACCTTTTCACCATTGGTACAGAACCCATCAGAGAGAATGATGCAGCCTGCTGGGCCGTTTACATCGGCTGTTGGCTCCTGCTTCCTGTCTCCCACGCCCTCCTCAGAAATAGAAAGTCTGCTGCTGTCCTCAGCCTCGTTTTGAGCAGATTGCTTTGACTTCTCTAATGGATGCAGTTGGTGTGAAGAGGGTCTTCTAAATTGGCTTTCAAGTTGTTCTACACACTGGGATTGTCTGTGGAATTTCTTGGGTTTCACCACATCACTCTCTGTCTCATGGTGTTTGTCTCTTCTCCTCTTATGCCTTTTCTGTTTCTTTTTGCTGTGGCATCTGTAATGGCGGTGATTTCTTATGTGTAATTTATCTTCTGCTCTCTTAGGTTTGTACTCTTTGCTACGTTTACACTTTTCAATAGTTTTTAGCCTGATGTAGCCCTCTGTGTCACTTAAATTTGGGCAATTTCTGACCTTGCTTTTATGTCCTTGGGTGAGACTGTGTCTGGAGCTGGCTTTGGATTCCTCAGTGTGCTTGTCAGAGTGGCAGGATTTGAGACCTGAGATGACAGATGTTTCAACAGTTTTGGACTCGGTCAACTCCTGAGTGTCAGATAATCTTCTGATGAATGACTTCTTGAAATCAAAGTAAAGTGGGTTGCAACTGTACGATATGGATGGTTCAGTCCTTGTGAAGGCCACCATCTCTGAGGGCCATTGGAAGATGTTGGTACCATCCCTGCTTAGAACGGAGTGGAAAGGCTGGCTGGGCTTGGAAAAAGAAAATGCCATTTTTGCAGTTGCGTCCTCTAATTGCTCTTGCTTCTGGTGTGAAGCACTATTGAGTGGCTCATGTGTGAATTTCTGATCCACAGGTTCACCAAAGATTGATTGACCACTTTCTCTAATGCTATTTTCTTCTAATACATGCTCAGAAATATCAGGTTTACTTTCAACAATGTTGCCATTAGGACTCTCAACAGAGTCCTCAGAATCGAGAACACTGTCAGCACTGTTTAAACACAATGGTGAAGAGGATAAAAGTGAGACAGGCGGACTGGGCACATCCTCGGAGTAAACAAGTAAATCGCACAAATCTGAAAGAGATGATGAGGGGCTCTCAACAGGTACATTTAATATGTTTTCGGCTCCATTATTTTTTTGAGAATCCTTGTCCTGCCTTGTGCCAGCGGCGCAAAGTGCCTTTTCACAATGTTCCGCCTTTTCCTCTGTGGGGGAGCTCGGGAGGTCTAAATCGACAGGGGGTGCTCCGAATCTTTGTCTCTGGTTTCGCTCCATCGATCCCTCCTCTGTGCTTTCACAGAAAACCGCAGCCGATGCTTCAAGCTTAACAGATGCTTTCTTTGGAAAGGAAAGTGAAAACGCAATTTTGCGTCGGAACGTTTGCTTTTTGGACCTCCCATTGTACAGCCAGGTCGACTGCTTACTAGCAAGGCCACAACTGCTTGAATGGAACTGAGCTCCGGAATCCTGAGTTGTACTGCATTGGTTCTCCTCTTGGGATTCATCACAGCTGGACTCCCGGAAAGAACCCTCGACTGCCACTGTGGTCGATTTGAACATTGGTCCACTTCCAGGGGCACTGCTCCAGTAACACAAATACAAAAAAGACCACAATGTTAAGACAGTTTACTGATAGACACATTTCCTTTCGATTGGACAGAAATTGCAATACCATTGTACATCTCTGCGTTGCTCTGCAAGTTCATGGAGCCGTCTAAGAGCTCGCTTCTGTTTCTTGTCATCCTTCCTAGATTTGGAGGCCACGTTGCGCGCAAACTCTCGTTGCTTCAATTCCTTCAGTCTCTGCAGGGTGACAAAGAGCAATTTATTATTAAAGAGCAGTTTGTTTAGCCCAGTAGGTCATACAGCATGAAAGAAAAAACAAAATAACTACTTTTGTAATCTCGGAAACTGAATGCTGTTGTAAATCGCAAGCAAATAACTTTAACAATCTCTTTAGGCAATCAGAAAGACAATCAAAGAGTTTAATGTTATTTTTCATCAATCTACGTTCTGTGGAAGTGGAAAAAGGATGAGTGTGAGTTTGCTAAGTTCCATGAAATTGTGCTTTTTATTTCAGTGTTGCAATTTAGCATTTGTTTCCTGCCCTGAAAGCCTTCGTGTTGTGAATACAAGATTGCTACAGATCTCCCTCTGTGTGGGCTGAGTGAACCTCGGGCAATAAAATGTATGGATTAGGTTTACCTTTATATTTTAAAAACTTCCCTGAAGAAAAATGTGTTTAAAAATGTATAAGAATATGGCAGCTATAAATGCTATAAATTCTTCAAACACTTTCATTCAATTGTCATTAATTCTCGACCTTAAACATGAAGCAACTCTTTTGAGAAAGCTTATTTTAATACCACAAGCTGCGTCATTGCTTGTTAAAGCTTAATTAAGTAAGATTATAGTATAGGGCATAGATTATATGGATAGCAGAAGCGGAAGAATAAACGCTGCAATGCATTCTCTACGCCGTCAGGATGTGTCAGCTACACCGACATTAAGCATTCCACACAGGTGGCAACACAGTTCAGTGGCGTTGTAACCTCTTCTAGTCGAGATAGATTCAGTGATTGCATTTATTGAGGCTGGGGATCATAGTCGGGGGAACTAAAGGCGGTCACATCAGATATCATTTTGTCATGTTAAAAGAGCGCTCAGTGTAGAGTGGGCACATCAGGGTAACTAGTTTGATCCCATTAGAATAGGGTCTCTGTGTGCACCTGCCCTCTCTTCTTCAGATCCCATCCTGTCGCTCTGTGCTGGCACAGAACGGGCAAACTGAGCACTACAACAGCTTCGTTGTCAGCTAGACTTGCAGAAAATAGCAAACAGGTTGGCGTGGGCTATATTTATTTGACTGTTAGGTGCAACACTTGGAGGAGCTATTATTCATTGACTGCTAATGTATTTGGCGGGAAAAGCTGTGGAAAGAGCTGCACGTAGACTTTAATTCACATGACCAGAGATGATTACATCACTTGTAGTATGATGCTGGAATAACGTAGTCATAGACCCTACAAATTGATGCTGTTTTTGGCAATCCGTGGTGTGTATCCTACCTTCAGCTAAATATAAGCACCTACTGATTTTTCAGGCACAAAATAAAATTCCATTGAAGAGCGAACATAAGCACCTCCTTACTTTCTCGGTGTACTGTCATTCCAAAAACCTAAAATTCTGGCTATAGAGTGACACAATGCAGATGCGCAAATTTTCATTTATTTGCGATTGCTTCTGACTTGAAATATGGAAAAAAGAGCACTTACATTTGCGTGCTTATTTGAAAGATGCGCATACTGTATAAGCACCCTTATTTTTGGGTGTATTAATGTATTTACGCTTATATTTGCGTACATACATTAATCAGAAGACAACAGACTTGCTTTGCATACTGACAAAAACTCTTCAATCTCACATGAATTACAATGAATATTTGTTCTGCAAACACTGGTTGTGTCTGGATTGCGTGTGATGGAAATGAATTCAGGTTTCTAACCATGTGATCACATATAAATGACTTATGGAATAATTAATAGTAATGATGTAGCATCCCTTATCACATGAGCGAATGGGAGTGGCCATTTCCTCCGTAATGTGTTCACTTTGCTCCTATTGCGGCGTTCAATAGCAAGGTCATGAGTGGAGGGTTTGTAGATGGTGTTCAGTCAATAGTTCAGTGAGCCTTGTTATTGACAGCACAGCAGGCCCCAGAGACTCTGTGCATTTAGTTTCCGAGTGAGTCAGAGCCCATTGGGTCAAGGCAGATATCAAACAACAAGACAAACGCCAAATTATAGCTTTAGATCACAATTTAAGGCTGCCATTTCCAGATGTTGGCTGTTCTTCTGTCTAGTTTGAAGTCTATCAATATAATTAGGTTACTACACTCTTGGGGAAACCTTGGTGATTTTATTTCTACTGGTTCTTGTTAGTCTTTAAGATCTGATGACCTCAACTGAGAAGAATAATCCATCCAAATTTACCTAAAACTTGACATTGGACTAGAATGTAAACCTAATTTGCAGTGTAGAGAAATAATACACTAAACAGTTTAAACATAAAAAATATCTCAATATGGATTCAGAATTATGTTTTCCAATTCGTTTTGGCAGCATTAATTTTACACGAAAAAATGTAAACAAATTGTTTAAACTCTACAGACATTTCCATGACGGTCTGACGGCCGGTTTGTTTTGTGCGAATAAACATAAAGGTGCATTTGTCCTGCAACGAAACCCATTTGTCGTTCTGAAACACTCCATTACTTCAAAGAATTGCTTTCAGTTTAAATTCCCAAGAGACGGACAACATTACCTGCTTGTGTGCGTGGTCATACGAGTTGATGTGGTTGTCAAACTCTTGATGCTTGTAGTATTGTTTGTCACACAGTTGACAGTAGAAGTTGGCCTTGAGGTCCTCCAGGGCTTTGGCCAAGGATTTCTCCTTCTCAGCATAATCCTGCAGAAACAAAACACAAAAATCCATCTAAAAATCTGATGATTTAAGGTGACAAGGCCCATTGCGCATGTGGTTATTACTGTATGCGTAAAGGCTTGCTCTTAAAGTGACCCGAGACGTGTCACATAAAGTCAAATCACAAATACAAAACCATACAAACATTGCACTACTTTGCTTTCACTTGAAATTTACAAAGCTTTAGAAGTAAAACTCCTAAAATAAACCCAGTTCCCGCAATGCTATCTCTATTTTTTTTTTTTTAATACTCTTTATTAAATATTGATTCAGTACAACTCTAGCAGGGAATAGTTTTACCAAGAGCGGATTGTATTTCAAACCTAACGTCTTTATCATTATGAATTTAGTGAAGTCCGCCAATTTAAAAGCAATGCGCACATACAATAGTTTTCCCAAAAGTGTTCTAATCCAAAGAGTGCTGGGTTAAAAACACCCACCATTTTAATTGGAATCAGTTCACTAAGTAACCCATTGCGGAGTGAAACGTGCGGCCCTAAAAGTTAGTCTGGCAATGCGGGTAAACTACCACTAGTAAATCATTCAAGGATGATGCGATTATTTATCATATTTGTCTATCTGGATTAGAGGGACAATACATGATATATGATTGCTAACATCAGTCAAAGCCCACAACCGCTTACACTGACAGACAGGGAAGCCCAAGCCATTTAGAGTAAATGATCTGATGGAAATAGTTCGTCTCTCACTCATCTAAGGTGTGAATGTGGTACCGTGATGGTGATAAACACACACTCAAAAAAAATCTCTTTTTCGCTGCATCTGTAAAATAGCATGAAACTGTTGGTATGTACAGTAATTGTGGAAAATAAGAAGTCTGCTTGCATTTATTTCAAACTAGTGGGCTTTATTAGCTAGATTTGCTAGTTTTAAATTCATTTTAGTTGGAGGATTTGCTCAACAAGACTCATTCCACTTACAATATGATAATAATATACTTGACATTTAGCTGGCTTTTACAATAACTAATTAAACAATCAAGAAATAGATTCAAGGACCCGCTAACAAGTGCCTAGATAATAAGATAACATCTAAATTAAGGGTTTTTCTTTTACACCAGCACGGCTTCAGAAGCTAAAATCTAACAATATAACAAAGGCATGGCTAAAAACGTGAATGATGAGGTGTGAAGCTGCAAACTCATTTACACAGCAGGTAGATTTAATCGCCATATGGGGGAAAGCAGACACTTAACAACAACTTTCAGTCATGCTGAGCAATTCTCAGCAATTTTATATGTTTTTTGCCTTAAAACGAAAAAATGGACATGAATTGTTTCTCAAGGGCATGTGACCAAGACGCTGAGTTGTGGGCTTGAGAGAGTAAAATACACAATACATTAAGTAAATATCAATTTCTCCTAAATTGCTTTTTATCACAAAAATATATTAAACACACTTGCATTTATAGAGATTAACCTTTTATCAAAGAAAATTACGTTAAGAGAGCCTACANTAAAACGAAAAAATGGACATGAATTGTTTCTCAAGGGCATGTGACCAAGACGCTGAGTTGTGGGCTTGAGAGAGTAAAATACACAATACATTAAGTAAATATCAATTTCTCCAAAATTGCTTTTTATCACAAAAATACATTAAACACACTTGCATTTATAGAGATTAAACCGTTATCAAAGAAAATTGCGTTAAGAGAGCCTACATTTAGAAACAGAGCAGAAACTAAACACTGTTTAAAGAATTTGTAGCAGCGCACTTCACTGTGGCTTTCCATTAAAACATCAAAAGACAAGGATATTTACATACAGTGGATTACTGTCTTACTTAAAACAAATCCTGAATGGCTTGACACACAAGAGCTGTGGGTATAAATAGCGCTTGTACAGCATCGCAATGCATCTGCTAAATCTAGAGCGCTTCTTCATGCCGTTGCTTTTGTTCTGAACGTCAAGCGTTTGTCTTAAAGTTCAAGTGCTTGTTTAAGTGACTACAGTACAAGGTCAAGCCTAACCATGGAAACCGCATCCTGTCTAACAAGGACAGAGTACTAAAAAAATAGAAAAACATTAAATGATTGACATAAATGTACATTATTTTTGACCACAGCTANTACTAAAGTGCATCTATGGATTCTTTTTATACTTAAACTTATTTGATATAATAACAACATGTCCACTTTTCACACAGGGTCTTGGTTGATATGTACGGTTTTGATCGTCACAAAAACGTATGCAGAACAATTTGGTTTGCGAATCAAACTCTTGTCTTGCAGTTCCTGATTCTTTCTTCCTAATTAGAGTCTACACAGCGTTCCGCTTCAATCAACAGGAAACACCAACACCAACTCCGCTGGCTGGCGGAATGGTTGTAGAGATGTATTTTGACATGATTCCCTTGTTTCCACCCACTCAAGTCAGTTTTTTAGATGAGTAATTTTGCTCTTCTTTGAGGAGATTGTTTCGGATGGGGCTCTGCATATATCAACGAGGAGATTTGACACTTTTGCATAGCAGGTAACTGACTACGAATTCTAGTTGAGACAAAGCGGGCGGAACAATGCAAGTATCGGTTCGCGTTTCAAAGAAATGCAAGATAAGGAAAGGCATTTTCAGTGCGCGCTCCAACCCCGATAATGATGAAACCGTATTATACACTGAAGACTGCAGGAGAAGGAGGCTCTTGTTCACATCTTGCCTGTTGTGATTAATTGTGTCCCTTCTGGTGGGATTCCTGTTGGCTGTTGTTTCTAAATAGCTGACACCCACAGAATCTATCTCCATTATTGACTGAAGAGTCTCCTCTAGAGGGCATGATGGGAGCTCCTGCATGCGTCTCCAGCTCTCGCCAGAGGGTCTTTGATGTTCTCCCAAAGACCACCTGATTAGACGATGTAATTGTATGACGATTAAGGGAAAGTATTGCCTGTGTTTAGAGAGCAACACAAGTGCAGTTTGCGATAATACAATTTTCAGCAAAACCACCGAAGGAAGTCCAAACGTTTTCTTGTTTCACCGTGGGGAGTTACCGTAGCAACAACAAAGGTTGTGGGTTTAATTCCCATGAAATTGTTTCAACGTTGCTTGAGAAAAAAGCCTTGATAAGTGCATAAATACAATGTAAAACTGTGTTTTTGTTCTAAATGCCAATCCTTTTTTGAATACTGTACTTCTCAAACTCATGGCCACTATTTCACAGTTGGAGACTAGTAATGCACAAGTCGTTCTGCAGATTACTTTATTTAAATGAAAAAAGCTTTTCAACAATTGCATTCAATTTGGCATTGAAATGGTGGCTAAAGAAAGTGACGGCGTCGCTGACTTCAGTAAGCCACATGAGACTTTTGTTGAACTTTACATATAGCATTAGGGTAGTTTGGAATGTTTTTATTCGATTAGGGGCAAAAAGTGAAGCAGTGCTTCATTTAGC
>SOMO01000043.1:120410-140645 GCA_028128575.1 Paedocypris carbunculus | reverse complement strand
TTTATTTAGTATATAAAGTATTTATACTGTATCTATTTCATTGTGAAAATGTTTTTTGGAGTTATTTTCAGGGGAATCTATTTTTCAGAAACAGATTGATGAGCAAAAAGCAGCCGCCTTGCTTCCATCGCCGTGACCATTAGACGAGCCGTATCCAGTTACTGCTTCATTTAGTCATATTATTCAGTCATCACATCACACATATGGCTTCCGTCTTCATATTCCTCCCTGTACGTAAATCAACTCACAGCTTCCCATATCAGCGTCTTGCCCTACAGCATCTGCATCCAGCCTTCACCACCACAAATGACACCAGTCAAGTCACGCTTACATGATTTACTTACTCCACAAGTCGCTATAGTGAATCAATCCATGTATGCATAAGTAAACTCCTGTATATCCACAAATCAAATTTTACATTTTTACCCAGAATTCAATTTCCCAATGATTTACAGCAGAATTGTTGTGGACCCGGCCAGCATCCCTCCATCTTCTCTCCCAGACTCAGCAGCTGCTGTGGGATTTTCCCTGCTTGCTAACTGCTTGCACGTAGGCATCACATGTGCGCGCAGGCTCCAGTTTAAAAGGTCTTTCCCAGAGATGCTGGTTGACCTGGGTCGGCCCTGTCTAAGTCACGTTGACTGGCACATTTTGACCACGTTTCCTCAGGCAGAGCCAAAGGTCCAGGATGAAGCTCTTTCCAGGCTTTCTCCAGATGAGACTCACAATCATGTGACTGTGCACAGAAGATCAAGTGTGTGTGTGTATGCACATGACGGATCCAGCCAGAGCGGTTGTGAATTGTCCAGCTCTTTGAATTAAAAGCACAAGTGAAGAATCCACTATTTAAAAATCTTCCTTTTTAAAATCTTCTATTTTTGAAATCTTTGGGTAAACCAACGAGTTCTGACCCTGTGGAAATGGGAGAATGTGGTTGGATTGTCACGGGATGTGGAACCAAAACTAATCTCTGTTATCTAAAAACCAGATCAACATCCATTCACTCTCTTGGCCTTTGACAGAGCATTTCTTTTGTCTCTTTGTCTGAGAAATCTCACACATTCACTCACTCGTGTAATAAAATAAAAAAAAATTAAATATATAAAATACACAGAATTGGCATTCAATTATACAGAAGCTATCTTAACCCAGATAAAATATAAACGATAACTCAGTCTCGTGAGATTTTGAATACTTAATAATGCAGAGACAGCAACTGTCAAAAGCTTGGAGTTTGAGGAAGATTTGAGGAGAGTGGAAAAAATAGTCAAAAAATATCAATTTAAAAGCAAATTCAGAGTCCTACTCCTTGTAAAACCTACACACAAAAAATGTACAATAAAAACTTCAGGATGTACAGAAGGAGCTGAGCACCAAAATATTAATGTTAATTTTATGTGGAATAAACATCAGCCGCATAATCTGAAAAATTGCATTACTATTGGTTAATATTTTTAGCTTGTAGCTATAATATAAAGTCATCAAATTCATAAAATCTGAAAAGCGAGACTGAGAGTCAAAGACCAGAGAAATATCACAGCATAATGCATAATACACATATAATATAAAAAATATTATAGGCATTTTAACACAAAGATGAAAGCAGATGGTCAAAACAGAATTAGTACTCCGAGTGAAAATACAACTAAACCAAGTCGTTATTTCTAAAAACGGATCCAAACCAGTCCTGTGAAGAGCGCAAATTAAAAAAATGGCAGGAGGTCTCGATCGCCTCAACTGAGCCGAACACACTGTTTTCTCATAGAAAATCAACAATAGAGTTTCCACTTGTAGGGGCTGCATTCATTTACGGATTTCTGTCGGTTCTTTGTTTTATAAGTCTTTTGGACAAAGGGCTGGATCTCCAAGCCAGAACCGAGCACACAGAGGAAATCAATGTCTGACAGCTGAAGCTGGAAGAACGGGCCGGAAACATAAGCCTTCCATCTCTACATTTCACACATGGCCACATAACATCACTAAACAGGACCAACGTGGATCTCCCGCAGTTCTGGCCGGACTGGATGCTGTCAGCCCAAACACAGCAGAGCAGCATCACGTGCAGAGCAGTGCAAGAACAATATTAATAAATCATCACGACTTACAACACAAGCCAGTGGCATCCTACCGGGATTCTGTACAGTGAGAAAAGGTAGGAAAAAAATGGCTGTACTAGTCTGGAATACAAAAAGAACTACAGCGGCCTTTCGCATTGACAGGTGAGGCACAACATATGTGGGCCACTGGCTCCACAGCCCAGAACAAAGAAACCTCATATGGCAAAAATAACCACAAGCGTGTCGGCAGAAGAGGAAACACCAGATTAGACATCTCTACTACAAAGCCTGACACTGGAACAACTTGACGTCTGAAAGGTTCTTGGGGACGTATTTGATGGAGACGTGCAATAAAGCTAAGGCAGAGAAGATGCGCTCTCTACAGAGCAGGGTGAGTGTGTCGTGCTTGTAATTTTATGCCACGTTTACTGCTTCTCACGAGCGTTTACCAGTCAATAACTGAGAAAGCGTGCGGGGTGAACAACCATGAACACATTAACCCAAGGTCTCGGTGGAAGTTCTGCTGGATTGCATACGTCAATACTGAGCTTTCAGATTGACAAAGGACACTACATATTTAAAGCGATAGATCACTCCAGAAGAAATTACTCATGCTCATGTCACAGACTAGAAGACTTCATTCATCAGCTTCATTTTTGTTTGCTCATACTGGACTAAATACTAAATAAAAAGAAACGTAAAAAAATGAGAGAATTTGTTAGCAGTTGCAGATTATTAGCTTTAGGTTTCTACTGTCAAACTAAAGTTTTTTTTTTTTTAAGTATTACACATTAAACATGAAAAAGAAATTCTAAATGAAGCATAAAAACAAGTATTCTGTTTTAGAATAGAGACTTTTGTGTTAAGTTTTTTTCTATTGGTGTTTGTTGTTTTTGTATTGTAATGTAGTGTTGTCGTTGATGTTTGCATATTCTATAGATTTTATAGTAATTGTTTATTTTTTCTTCTCTTTTTCTACTTTTATTCTTTTGTTGCTTATCCATCTATCATCCATAACCCCACACAATCAGTCCGTCTTTCCATTCATACATCAATCAATCCATCTATTCAATAATCCTCACACAATATGGATGGATCTATCTATCCATCCATCCATCCATCCATCCATCCATCCATTAATTATATCTATTTATCCGTCCTCCCATCTTTCTTCTTACATTCTAAGATAAGTCTTTAAACTAAAAAAGCAAAGGAGAAGGTATTACATTAATATTCATGTATTATTTGATCTCTGAAACTCAAAGTGCTGTGTCCTTGACGCGTGCGAAACATATAGGTTTTGATCTGTTCGCTCATCTTCAGCTCTGACATTTACCTGGCCCAAACACAATGAAACTGAACTTTCACAAGCACCAGGGACTTGAACTCAGTCAAACAAAAGGCAGAAATTAGAGGAAGTGAACATCCTGCCCAAATAGCCGAGCGGCTTCCTGCGTGAAACACCAGCCGAGCCGAGTCACGTCCAGCGACACAGCGGCTGAGGTGAAGTCTGCTTGAAAGATCTCAGCAGGAAAGGTTAAAAGGACGACAACACAAGGGAGAAACGGGATTGAATTTCTCAGTGAGATATTTCTGGGGAGATATTCATGGCACATCAATCTTGCTTACTAAGAATTTTCTGCAGCTTGTTCTCAGACACATCTGAAAGTCCATACTGCTGAAGAGGCACATCGGCAGTCTCTGATGACTACGTCAAGCCGCAAAACCCTCCAGAGGGATGAGTAAATAAGAAAAACAGTGAGAAGAACCATCTATCCAAAAGCCAATCTGTTATAAAAAGGCCACTGTTGGTGTATCAGTTGCACATTTGGACTCGGGTGAGACGGAGAGGAACCCGGTGCCAGGCTACTTACAGTGGCACCAGCCCAGGTGGCAACACCAGTGCAGCTTGAAACACTTCCCGTGGCTGTGTGTGGCGCAGATGGACAGTCCATCACAGGGGAGGAAGTCCGGCCTGCCGGCGCAGCTCCTGGCCAGAGCTTGGGCTTCGTCTAACTTGTCGCTTTTTTGAGCCTTCTGCACTCCTGTGTACGCCATGAATCCTGGAAGAGAAGATCCATCAAGACACAAGCGTTAAAAGTTTGGCTGCAAGAAATAGAAGTGTCACGGTTGCCCCTTATGGAAATTCCTGAATGGCTTTATGTGCACTTTGGAGACCCAGACATCCCCAAAAGCCGTTGAAATATCTTTGGATTTACCAGCACGACGAATATTGTTATGCAACATCTGTATTAAAGATTCATGAGCGGCGGATGGAACATGAAAACGAGAGTATGTGAAGTTTGCACCAGCTTACCGTATTCAGGTTCGAGCTCCTGCTACGCAACCACATCTGCTTTCAGCTTGTCCCCAGATTAAACAAATCCCTATAGATGACAGAGCGGTGAAGAAAGCCGTTTTCTTGTATGATTCATGTTTGCGAGAATAATCCGTCGCTTTCCAACCACTTCCCCCAAGTCTCGTCAACACAATCCAAACTACGGCAGCTGGATCCTACGGAACAACAAGCGAGCGATTTGCATTCGAAACGGAGAAAAACATGTAAACGTTAGAGTATTCGTGCATACTTGTGAAATATGAGCTGGGCGGCGCAGCGTCGATCCCGGTGCTGCTGTCGCGGCGGATGTTGCTGGACTGAAGGCGGCTCGCGCACGGGCGGAGATTTGACTGCTCGCGGATGCAGTGGCGACTTGTCACCTGCGGGCGGCGCTAAAAACTCGAGAGAAACTCTAAAAAGACCGTTTTCCATCTCTTTCATCATCTAAATGCAAAGTAAAAACCTCACTGCTCCTTTACTGTTCCCAAACACACATACACATATACGCATTAAATCCATACACCCAAAGAAAAAAAACGGCTAAAAATACATTCTGCAAATAATCATAAATAATAAAAAAACTTTAAGAACTTTAAATAATGCAAATATGAAAAAAGGAAATTAAATATGTATAGCACAGTAAACAAGACAGTTGTGGGTTTGTATGTGTGTGAACACTAACGTCTGAGAACACAATCATCTTTAAAAATTAAAAAGGCGCTTCGCTAATGCATTTTCCAGCAGGGTAAAGAAGCAACTTATGGGATGTGAAAGCAGAGCTTTGCGGAAGGAAAGGAGGTTATTAGCTACTGGAGGCAAGCCACAAACCTTTTAGCATATTCAGTTTCTGTTTATAGGCACAAAGAAATGCATGAACACTATTGCGCTCAGTAAAGGACACACAAAATCTTCATTTGTATTAAGCTTTATTGCACTTATTGACTCACAAGGTGCACATAAACATGGTCATTTCAGAGATTGCTGCTCAACTTTTGTACACACTCTTTCCACTTTTGAATGGGAGGATTGCCACAATCCACAAGCTTTCTCAGCAGAGCACTGGGCTCCAGATGAGGAACATCAGGGTACGCTTGGTGGTAATGCTCCAACCTCTCCAGAACCCTTTCTAAACCGACCATGCTGGAGTAGAACATGGGACCTCCTCGGTGTCTGGGGAAGCCATAGCCGTACTGATAGATCACGTCAATATCTTCAGGACGTGCGGCAATGCCATCCTCCAGGATCCGGAAGCCCTCGTTGGCAAGAGCAAGAAGACACCGCTCTGTTATCTCCTGATTGGAGATGTTGCGAGGCTGAATTCCGTAAGTGCTCCTGTATGTCTCCAGAAGGCTCTGGATTACTGGGTCCGGTTGAGCTTTGGTACCTCCAGGCTTGTCGTACACATACCAGCCCTTTCCAGTCTTCTGACCCATCCTGCCTTGCTCACACAACACGTCTGGAATAGGACAGTACCTGTGTCCTTGACGTCTACGTGGAGGCTCCTTCGCATCAACATCAGGACCAGTCAGTCCAGATTCCTTTCGGATTCTCCAGCCAACATCGAGACCAGCCAGGTCAGACGTTCTAAAGACACCCATGGCGAAACCAAATTCCTCAAGGGCCTTGTCAACCTGTTCTGGTGTGGCTCCTTCCTCCAGCAGAAAGTAGGCTTGATCCAAATAAGGTTTTAACATACGGTTTCCCACAAACCCGGGACAGTTTCCCACAGCGACGCTGACTTTTCCCATCCTTTTACCAAGAGCCATCGCCGTGGCAATGCTTTCGTTGGAGGAACGAGGACCATAAACCACTTCCAGGAGTTTCATCACATGCGCCGGGGAAAAAAAGTGCATCCCAACTACTAAGCGAGGCGTGTTGGTCATGCTGGCCAACACATCCACATCCAGTCCTGAGGTGTTAGTGCAGAGCAGAGCGTCTGGTCTACACACTTTGGACAACTCTCGGAAGACACGCTTCTTGAGAGCCAGGTCTTCAAACACAGCTTCGATCACAAGGTCCACGTCCTTCAGGTCACCTAAGCTGAGGGTGAACTTGAGAAGATGAAGCGGAGCACTCACTCCTCGTCTTTGCGCATCTCTGCTCAACATGCCAATCACCGTTTGCCTGCCGTGCTCCAGAAGCGTCTTCTCCGACTCGACGGCGATGACGGATATTCCCACGCGTGCGAGAGACACCACAATCCCTCTTCCCATAGTTCCCAGACCTGAAAGGATTAATGGTAAATGCTAATTAAACACTAAAAGCAAACACTACACAGGCAGATTTTGCCTATTAATTGGCAGATGGATAAATGGAGCAATAAACAGGGACACACTTGTATCCATGATGGTTTGTACACCACCAGCATCCCACTTCAATAACAGACATGTACTGTATAATAGTCTGAATCTTCAAGCAAGCAGATGTTTGCACTGACTTTAAAAGCTGTTGTTTAAAAAAAAAATTACAGTGAGATGAAAAAAAAAAAAAAATTCTGATCTGTCATTTATAGTTAAAACTTAATCTGATATAATCTGGTCGGATTTTAACTTTTAATCGATATTTGAATGAACAATGTTTATAAATGTTACATATACTAACGATCAGTGTTATGTAGTGGAGTATTTATTGTAGAAAGATTCTTGACCTTGAAAATTCAAGTTATTTTTAATATCCTTAAATTACTGATTCCAAATTTTGTGGATGCTATTGAGGTGTGAAAGCAGAAGATGCTAAAGATAGAGAGTGGATAATTGTGTAGCAACCCCAAACAGGAAAGGATCAGAGTAAAATATATACATATACTGTACATATATTATTGATTTATTCATTTATATATAGCTACAAACACAATTGCGGGTTTCAAGTCTTTAATCAACAGATTATACTATAATACTACAATTATACTATTATGTCTGTACTATACAAGCCTTTCCTACTTAAGGGTTGTAGAAAACCTGAATTACTTATTTATAAATATTATAATTTATATAAACTATTACTATATTTAGTTTTTTTTTTTTTTTTTTTCCCAAAAAAATATTAATTTCTATTATTAAATTATGAAAAATATAACTACTTTAATATGAATCTCTCTCTCTCTCTCTCTCTCTCTATCTATGCAAAAATAAACTTAAAAGATTGGAAACTGTGTTGCTTAATTTTCTATAACATATGACTGGTTAATCCTGGAATCATTGAACTTTCGCAGCGGGGGGTAAAACCTTGGTCACATTGGTCACAGTCTGGTATCACTGTGTTTGAACCCTCGGAATCGGTTACATTGTTTGATTCATTCATCTGTCAATCAGAGCATCTATAATGTCATAATAGGCAAGTGTGTTTATGTGTATTGGATACGGCATCAAGTTAAAAAGTCCAAAAACATAGACCTTCTTAAGCTTGTAAAATTGTGTTAATTTATTTTCTTTTTGAAGGTGGCATTTTGTTTGCTTAGAAAATAGTTTCACTATAAAACATTTAACATGCTGTTTGGGCACATTTGTGTTTGGATTATTTGAACAATACTGTACATTACACTGTTATAACCTTCTCGGTTTCTTCTATTCCCTCTTCTGCTGTTTAAAAGCATGTGCATTTACTTAAATGTTTCCCACTAGGCTATACATTCAATATATTCTATATATCGTCTACACTATAATCTTGTTCAGGATGCATTCACGTTTAATTGATTGCATTTTTATTACAACAAATTCTCTCTTGCCTAGCTTCTTAGCTTCTGCTTTTCAACACACATCGTAAGAGGCTTTGCTGTTGCTGCTTGCATCTACATATTAGCTAGCTGAATTCTGAACTAGAAATGTATCATAAGATTATTGACCAATTGAATTGAAATTGAATTGAAAAAGTTATTTGAAAATGTCCATTACTGCCATAGAGTAGACACGCTCTAACAACTAAACATTTATGAATAAATTAATATATGCCTGTGCATTTATTTTATTCCCCTGACGTAAACATTTTATTTCTTACCTATGACGGCTGCGCTCTTTATATCTTTGGACTTGCAGTTGTCCCACTGAGCTCCATTGGGCAAAGTCCATTTCTCTGCAGTCCTCTGAGCAAAAAAGCAGTACTGCAGAGCCTGAGCCTGACCAGAGTTAAAGAGACTGGCCATCAGCTCCATCTCTCGCTTCATGCCCAGGCTGAAAGGCATGGTGGCGGCCGCCCGGACGGCCTGAACACAGGCCAGAGGAGCCATGACCCCTCGAGCCTTCTTCTGGACCTGGACGGTTGCAGCTCGTATGAGGCCATCCAGGTCTGGAGGACAGGACACGCTGAGCAAACTCAGCCGCCTGGAGGACAGTGGTTTGCCTGTGGAAGAAAACATACGCGTGATTAGAAGTGTCTCATTTGGAAATGCTTTCAATTATAACTGGTTTAATTTAACATTTACATTGCGGTCATTGCTACATATTATTTATTTTCGAATGTTAATGTTAATGCCAAATTCAAATTGCACAATAACATCTGAGAATGGAAATTGTAACAATACATTAAAAAAAAAGCAGATATATTCAAGATTAGATCATCCGTATATAAGTTATACATAAACTTCAATGAGTAGTGCAGGATTAAAAACCGAATAGTGCAAGATTAGAATTCGTTGTCACCGTTAATTGTAGAAATGGCGTTGGACTTCATTGGCCTGCATCCATGATTAATCTTCACATCTCCAAAGGTTTCAGCTCTTATTGTTTTTATCACTTTAAATTCTCTATTAATTGTTTTTTTTCCATTGACTTTAAATGTGGTTTATAGTTCAGCTTTCACTGTCCACCATCACAGTTGTTTTCAATGGCTTCTTGTCTTCTAATCGTTCATTGTAGAAACGTATTTTCGACTTTAAATAGGTGTGGAAATGTTAATCTATCTACTGAAATCAGCTTCTTCATATCTAATTTACTTTTTGAGTTTCTCTCATTTAAAATGTGGGATCCATTTTCCGTCTCCATTAAATTCAACTTTTAGGTTTCCCTGTTTCTATCAAAATCCACTTTCACACTTTCATCTTTCACAAACAAGCTATGCATAAAATGTAAGTGAAATGTGTCTTAAGTGCTTAGCATTGTGAAAAGACATACAGTTTTAGACTAGCGTCACCAGCTCTTATGTCACTTACGCTATGCAGAAATGGCATAATCTAGGTAAAATTTTAGTTGAATTACTAAAGATGCAATGCTTGGAAAGACAACATTAACATTTTCTATACATTTATAGAATATACATATTTACAGTATATACTATACAGTACTGTGTGTTGTATATGCATAAAAAAAACAGTAATAATAAATAATTTCACATTCTGTGTTGACATCCCAAATATGTTCAGCTTCAAATCAACACACACACACACACACACACGTCGACACACCACGGCATTTCTCAGCATTTATCAGATATTCTATTGTTTGACTTCCTGCCTGGCTAAAAGGATTACACTGGAAGCTACTTGATTCAATATAGCCTGTAACTACATTACATTCATCTTTCTCTCTGGAATCTGGGTCACTCTGAAGAGTCTTAAAGGGCCAGTCCAACACAAGACACATATTTCAACAATGTCGGCAACCACTACTGAGAGATGAACCTGAACGGCACTGGGATTTAAATCAGACGGCGTCACAGCCAGTTGTTTTAGCCACTGGGGAACTAGTCTAAATCTCTTGAGCTTCAGAGCAGAGAGAGATTCCATTAAACAGACACACACACACACACACATGAGTCGGGTGCGTTTAAGCACTTTAAAGTAGGAAACTCAGAGAACAACACAAACACACAACAACTGTAATCTGAGATCCATCTTCGGATCACTAAACCAGTATTGTAACATGTAAAATAAATAAATGAAAATTATTTGACTGCAATCATAATACTATCACAATTTAAAATAAATAATAATAATATTAATACTGCAATGGCTGCAAAATTTGAAATCCATCCTCCCTCCCAAAAATACAACCAAACTGATGCATTATGGCTTATTTCCTTTTGTAAAATCAGCTGATTGACATGATGCAATTTGCACTGCTGGATGAGAGTTGCCAGTTGTTTCCATGGTAACGGCTGCTCACGCTTCAGAATTACAGCTAGTGTGATACTTCAGCAGAAATGAAAGTGTTAAGAGTTCTTACTTCATGCATCTCGCCGTTTAAAAAGCGTTTTGTAAAGTGTGTCTGGCTCGCACTCGCTTTCTTCACGAATCAACCGCTTTGTAAAGACGCTTGAGAGAAAACTAGAAGCAGAAGAACACGCTTGTCAACCGATGGAGAACAAACAAATGGAGATACAACACGTGTCAGGGTTTCATCGGAGCAACCCGTTCAGTTTCCAGAACATTCATCTATTATTCAGCAGTAAATCAGCCACATCTGGTCAGCGTTCACCACACCTGGGACAAGCGGCGTAATTCCATTTGTTGGACTTTGGTGAGGATTTGGTCTCGCTCAGCATGTGATTACAGTGAGAGCATTAGCCGCGTCGCCAATCTTTAATCTCGCTGCGAGGCTTATCCTGATTCGGGATGAACCCTGATCACTTATGTCACTCCTAACATTCATTTTACAAGAGTCCGGCTCCCTCGAGTCAGCTTTTCTTCCACAGCAGACGTTCCGATCTTTCTCTCGCCTTCTGACTGAAAGATTGAATGAAAGTAAACCCACAACGGCTTGATTAAGCAAGCAGAAACACTTCAGAGAGGTTCTGGCTACGCTTTAATTGCTCTCATGTGATTTTTCATTACAGGAAGAAATGGAGGTCAAGCTGGAGGTGAAGGATTGGCTTTCTTATTCCAGAAGAGTCTATAGTCACTTTCAGGGAAAGTGCAAATCCTCACGCTTCGAGAGACAGTCAACACAGACTTTTAGCCCAATTTGACACACATAAGTTCTGAACACGTGAAAGAAAGTCCACAAATACAAGGTGCTGACTTGACGTAGCTCTCATTTGCATAATTCATTTGCAAAGAAATGTGCAAAAGCTGCATATTTATGCTCATGCATTGTGCTATTTTTTTATTTATAGTGTCTTCATTCCATTTTTCATCACTGCATATTTTTTTTCATTATTGTAAACCTGATATACAACAATGCAATATTTGCATTAAAAACATGATGTGTAAAATCTGCATTATTGTATTTATGTAGTACTGTATTTATAGACTTTTATAATGTGCATATTTCTTTCTCGGCATGTCATCCATCATCCATATAAAATGTAAATGTTCATTTAAATTTGTTTTTTTTTTTTTTTAAGTAAAACAAGGTAAAGTCACCATTAATAATCTAAGTTTACATGTAGCTTGGTACATCTTGAAAAATAGAATTAAAGCAGCAAGCAACTGTGAAACTGGTTTAAAAGGATATGAAACATTAATTCCATTTGCTGCGACAAAGGATTTATCTGCTAAGTCCCCTGACTCTGAAAGCTTGCCAAATACTCGACTTCACCATTTTAATACTAGGAGAACTCTGGCTTAGTCTGCTTGTGACATACCCACAGCTCTCAGAGCGAAATCCACTGCCACCTCACAGACATTCTGCTCCGTCACCTGGTCAACCATGCCCAGCTTCTGAGCCTCGCGGGCACTGACATGGCGTCCTGGAACAGAACAGAACATCTGTTGTCATTTTATGTGTTGAATTAAAACAAAAAAAAAAGCAGAATAAAATTACATTGAAAACAGAAGTGACAAATTTTGTTTAAAAAAATAGAACAAAATAGAACTCTTGGGATTCAATTCAGCCTGATTTAAAATAATAATAATAATCCCTCATTCCTGATTTGTTTTAGGTTCTGTTGTAGCTAATTGGAAATATATTAGATTTTTAAAAGTTCACCAATAACTCAAAATGGATGGATGAATGGATGTATGATAGAGATATGACAGACAGGATACTGAGACAGACGTTTTTTAATCAAGAGAATTCCCCTTGAAAAACTAAACCCAATACTGACACCTGGTGGAAATTATAAAAATATAAAGTGTGTTTCTTTAACATTTGATTAACAACACAATTTAACAAAAAGTCAAAGAAAATTTAAAAAGTGTATTTCCAAATCCGATATCTGACTTGTTTATTTAATATGCTACTATTTTTTATTGTATGTTACTGTATCTTGTCATTTTTACCATTTAAAAAATTCTAATTGTCATTGTTTTACTAGTTGTTGATCCATATGCTTTAAGAATTAGTTATCCAAATAAAAGAGGAAAAGAAATAAAGCAATTGGATGATCAGTAGCGATTTACGATATGACTCTCTGCCCGTGTGTGAGGTGATGATGGGCTGTCTGCTCTGCTTCTGGACAGTAATTGTCCAGAGTAAATGTGGTTAAACTGACAAGCGCGCTGAAATGCACTGGCGAGGTGCGCGTGTGTGACAGCAGGTTAAGTGAATGATTTACCACTCGTGATCAGGTCTAGGGCAGCCGGGATGCCAATGAGTCTGGGAAGTCGCTGTGTTCCTCCAGCAGCGGGCAGGAGGCCCAGAGTCACTTCTGGAAGTCCAAGACGTGCCTGGAAAAACACATCCAGAACATCAACCCACTCTGTAGGACACACAACATCGCTTTTCTAATCTTAACATGAGAACATTCTAATCTAATCTTGACGTTCTAATCTCACCAGACAGAAATGAATAATGACATCTCTTTTCATGATTCTATGTGCGTTATATGTTCAACTCGTCTATTCACCTTGTTATGTGCAATATCTTCACACTACTATTTATTATTAGTCACCTTCTACTTATTTGTATTATATTGAAAATTTCATACAGATGTACATTTTTTTTGTTTGTTTATTTTATTATTATATTTCTAGTGAGCAACTGTAACTGAAAAAAGCAATTTCCCCCCGGGGGATGAATAAAGTTTTTTGAATTGAATTGACCTTAAGGTCTGCAATACGATAGTGACAGGCCAGGGCCAATTCGAAGCCTCCGCCTAGAGCCACGCCCTCGATGGCGGCAACCACAGGCTTCGCTCCCGCCTCTATGGCCTCAAACAGCGGGATCAGAGGTGGACCTCTCATTGATCCGGAAAACTCACGAATATCTGCACCTACACAAAAATGACACATTTCAGAAATTGCTAACGCTTACTTATATATAGTTTCTAAACATATATGTGTGTTTTTTTTAAAGCTGACCACCACAGAATTTCCCATTGTTTCCACTAATCACCACAGCAGTCACAGCTGGGTCACCCAGTGCACGGTCCACGCTGGTTTTAATGGCATGACGGACTGCAGCACTGAAATTAAACAGCAGGGTTGACATGACGTCACGACAATTAAAAATGATGTCATGTTTTTGAAGAGAGAAAACATTCTTTACAAACACAATGCATTCACAATTTAATTGTCAAATATAAAGCACAGAAACATATCCACTCACCTTAAAGAATTGACTGGTGGGTTGTTAAGAGTGATCAGTGCCACTGATCGTTTAACAAGTTCGTATTTGGCCATTGCTGAAAGTTTTGCCGTGTTGTGTATTGAAAGATTCGCAGGACTTTGGAACCAGTTGGCAGCAGCAAACTTTACTGGGCCAATTGAAACACACCCACCACGCGTGTCGGGGCGTGAAAAATAGTTACGGGTCAGTAACTGGACGACTGATTTATCGATACACGTTTTCTGTGTGCAGATTATACGTCTGCTTTGCCCGAAAATGAACATATTTCAGATGTTAAAAAACGCGCGACTCCATTGCACGGAAGTACATGTTCAAAACATGTTCCAAAGATGGTCTTACTTATGAATATGTATTACGTGTTTTACTTAAGATTATCATTGTGAATGTGTGTTTTAACAAAAACAGTCAAATAAAATATTGGTAATGGTAAAATGCACATTACGATTTCGTAAATCATAAAAACGTGAGAATTATGTTTCAAAGACAGTGTTACTCGCGTTGTTAAATAAAACGAGTGATCCACCCAAAATGATATTCAAAATATGGCTTCGTGATTGGTTGGCTACGTGGTAGGCGTTAACATTACGTAGTCGCAGCCTATCAGCTGTGACTACAGGATTCGTGCAAAAGGTTAAGAGGGTGACGTCACCAAGCCTTCATAAATATTGACGTTGTAAATCGTTGCCGGAAGTTACCAGAAGCGGATTGAAGAAGCAGCGCTGGCGCCCTCTGTAGTTCCTCCGTCATGCGCTCGCTGGCTGGGCTGATCGCTGTACTCGCGATCGCTTCTTTTTACCTTTATTTATTGTCTTGTTACCTTCCTCCCGGACCGCAGCTCTCAACACACGAAAACATCAATGAAGGTGATGAAAAAATCCCGCAAACCGAGGAGACGACAACAGCTTCCAGGTGTGTGTGAAACGGAAAGGGCATTTTGTGCGCTCGTCTTACAGCTGGATTAAAACTTCTAAAAATAGACGTGTGCTGTAACACATGGCAACGGTGAAAACACCTGTCTGGTAGTGTAAACATGCAGTTCGCGTCACTCTCTGACCTTTGACCTTTTCTAACATTAAGTTGCGCGTTGTAGTTCTTCTGCTGTCAGTTGTGTCAATGGAAAACTCTCTGAAGATCATAGATAACCTCACGTATTTGTATGATTCTTCTGGGTTCAGGTTGAAGTTCCCCTCAGACCTGGAAGAGCTGAAAGAAATGTCAGAACTGCTGCAGTTCTACAAGACTGAGCACACGGGATACGTCCTGTTGCTCTTCTGCAGTGCCTACCTCTACAAACAGACGTTTGCCATACCCGGCTCTTCCTTTTTAGTAAGGGACAGCAGGGATGTGGACGTGGATCATCACTAATGTGACTTGTGTTGCAGAACATCTTAGCGGGAGCCTTGTTTGGGACGTGGTTGGGTCTGGCTCTGGCTTGTGTCCTCACCACAGTAGGAGCCACTTTCTGCTTCCTGTTGTCCCAGGCCTTTGGCAAACACTATATTGTCAAACACTTTCCTGGAAAGGTGAACCTGCTGCAGAAGAAGGTGAGTATTGGTTTAGAAGTGTTGTTTTTTTAACACAAGACCATGATTCCAGTTTGTTTTTCCAGGTTGAGGAAAACCGAAGCAGCCTGTTCTTTTTTCTGCTCTTCTTGAGATTTTTCCCCATGAGTCCGAACTGGTTTTTAAACATGACGTCTCCGATACTGAATATTCCCATCACACTTTTTTTCTTGTCCGTCTTTATCGGTAAGTGGTTGAATGGCATTGATTTTTTTTTTTTTTTTTTTTTTTAAACATCTGACCTCTTCTCTTGCAGGTTTAATGCCGTACAACTTCATCTGTGTCCAGACGGGTTCCATGCTGTCAGACATTTCCTCTCTGGATGACTTTTTCTCCTGGACTGTGGTATTAAAACTGCTCCTCATTGCCTGTGTGGCTCTGCTGCCCGGAGCGGTCATCCGTAAATACAGCAGTGGACATCTGCAGCTCCACGGCCTGGAGCCAAACGGACTCAGTCAGGACAAGAAGGACAGATGAGGGTCTGTTTGGAGAAGACCTCTTTTAACTTGACCTAAAGAAGACATTCAAACACCAAAATGTGCATTTTCTGTGTGCTGTTACTTTTCTTATCGCAATCACCTCTGCCTGTCTTTATCCCTCTTATTTATTTATTTTTTGTGAATCGATGTTGGTGAAAAGGCAGATGGGAAAGTTCTGTAACTATGGCAACACAAACAAAGAGCCTGTACAACTCTGCCTGTACAAACGGTGAATTAGGTGCATATAAAATTAATGTGTATCTAATATATATACAGTATACATATCATACATGTTGGCAAACACACACACACACACACACACACACCGGTATATTAACACAACCTTGTGAATTTTTTTTTTTTATCACACAAAATTGATTTTATTTAAATTTGATTTGTATTTGCCTTTAATGGCCTTAAATTATTTTTTAAAATGAAAAATTCAGCCTTGCTTTGAAAGTTTTGTTTGTGAGTTGTTGTGCATATTCCAGCATCTAGGCAATACAATAACACATGTCGTCAAAGCAGCGATGTCTGTGCGTGCTGTACTGCAGCACAATGTGAAGTTTTGCTTTGCGAAACAGCCTTTAAATAAAAATGTGATTAGTAACGATTGTGGTCACTTTTTCTATGCGTCTTGTGTTTGGTGGTCATTTTTTGATACTTTAATTGTTAGTATTTCAGTTCTTAAAATTTAGATGAGCCCTAAACTACCTCAGTGAAATATAAATTGCTTAACTCGGCCTGGAAAAGTATTATTTGTGTCTTTAGGATGAAAAATATGTGAAGGTGTGTGTGTTTGAATGTAAAAAAAAAAAAAAACATTTTCTGTGATTTGATTGGCTTGGCCCATTACAGCAACTCACTTTGTCCATTTCTGAGTCAAAATGAGGGATTTCTAAAAGGGAATGTCAAAACCACATACAAAATGCAAATCTTCATATGCAGTCTCCAATACATTTGGCTGATTTAAAATGTTAAATTCAGGCGAACATGGAGGGACATGCCCAGATCTGACCTGCAGAAAGCAGACGAGCTTTGAGCACCACATGAACTTCAGAAATGTTTTTATTGCTCAAATCCATGTTGATCAGCAGTACAGTTCACCTACATTTGAAAACAATATGGTGGTTAGCAAAAGAAAAAAAAAAAAAAAAAAACAGGCAGTGCTGCGAACCCAGTCTCTTGTTTCACACCACACAAACCGTAGGAATGGATCTGCCGTGGGTCTAGAGGTTTTCACAGCCGTCGACTCGCTTTGATTCCAAACACACCGCTCTGATTTCTTGCTCTTGCCCCAAAAGAACCGTGACGTAAAACGCAGTCACATCAAAATCAGCTTCTGTGGCCTATTCTAAAACCAGACAGATTAGAACATAAAAAGCACCCAATTTAAAAGTCCTAAGACCCTAAAAGCTACAGAGTCCGAAGCGGACCCCAATCCATCCAAGAGGACTGACGCCAACAGCTACAAACACCAGCTAACTTGATATGTTTGCTGTATTAGTTACTATCCTTGACCTAAACAACGCAAAAAAACTATAGTATCTCTAGAGTTATTACAGAGTATTAAAGCGACCCAATCTGGAGAGGCAATGTGATCATGTGATGTCAGTGAAAGGTAAAAACAGACAAACTTACAAATTACAACAGTTGAAGGCTAAATCTAACCTTCAACTAATCCATTGACCTTCAACAAACTGAATTGCAAAAATAAAATACATTAGCAGGTTTTTTTTTTTGGGGTGTCACAATCCAGACGCTGGGATTAAGAAAAATCTAACGCCTCAGTGGGAAAAAGTCTTGACTGTTCACAGAACAAAAGACCGAAAGAATAATTCAGAGGTTTGTATGGAAAATAATTCAACAAGTAAAATAAAAAAAAAAAAAAAACACAAGCCATGCTAAAGATGCTTATGGTCAAGTGTAGAGGATTTCTGCTCAGTGTCCACGAAAGAACAATGGCCTTCTTCCACACAGTTCCACAAACAGTGGAAACCCGCCGAGCGCGACGTCTTGCAGTTCAGGCCATTTCGAATCCTGTCATTTTCGGGATGAATGAAGCAGCTTTCACTGCAATCCAACAGCGGCCCAACAATTTCAACCAGATTGATTTTCGACACGGCCTTTTCTTTGCCAGAAGATAAATCAGTATTTAATCTCAGTAGTGAAAGTAGATCCACGGAGATTTAAAATCAGGTAGAGAAACTGCAAATCAAAACTATAAAACCCTTTTCGCACACATCTAGAAATGTATGAATGACAAAGCTACTGGAATTCCAAACATTCCAAATATTTAATAAGTTTAATACCACCCTTCAGGGTATTTATTCATTGAAGACAATTGTTAAAAAAAAAAAAAAAAAATCTGATAAAATTGGTCCACGTTTCGTAAAAATGTGACTGTTTTGTTTTATACATATTTTCTATACTGTTCTGTAAACATTTTATAAAGTATGATCACAATTTAATTTTACGTACTTTATAAAAGATTTTCACAAAAGGTAGAATAGCACAAAATCTCCTTGAGAATATGTGGCCGTGCTTTTTTATATTTGATAGTCTGTAACTTTCAAGACATCATTAACAATCTCATTTCCAAAGCCATTAGTTCTTCAGACCGTATAACTTCCAGCTAAATGTCATATATGAATATTCATATTATAAAAATCTAAAAACTGTTCACTTCAAAAGGCATATAAGGAGAGATGATGAGACTGGACTCGGTTTCCCAGAAGCCCGAGGTAGATCACAACACCGCTCACAATCTGATGTTGCCGTGGCGTTTTTCGCTTTGTCAGTCGTCTACCAAGATTCAGAGTTTCCAACAACAGACCACGTCAAAAAACATAGATACTCCCTAAAAAGCCAGCCAGACACACATAAGGCCAAGCTGTGCATGATTGGAGCTCGTCCGTGATGACCAGTGATGTTTAAGGCCTCAAGCATCAACCTCTAAATGCCCAAAATGACGCAGAACATTCGATCAGTTTTGCAAACAGCCAATTTTTAGTTTGTACGAAACAAAAATCTCACAGGGTGATGCTTGTCCAGCTAAATCTGTTTATGTACATTCACCAGGGTCATGTTGTTTAGAATAAGATGACTTTTTAAAGCCAAAGGTGCTTTTAGGAACCACAGGCTGTAAGGTGCCTTCTTGCCCCCTAAAGATAAATCTAAAATTAAATCTGATTGATTCATATTAAGGCAGAGTTCCTGTTCTCAAATTCTGATTCTCTTCTTAAAGGTGCTCCGTCTTTCAGACGCCGCTTTAAATTCTTTTCACACCCCTAAAGCCAATAAAGGGTGAATGATGCGGACCACCGCAGACTAAACTTCTTTAAGCNTGATTCATATTAAGGCAGAGTTCCTGTTCTCAAATTCTGATTCTCTTCTTAAAGGTGCTCCGTCTTTCAGACGCCGCTTTAAATTCTTTTCACACCCCTAAAGCCAATAAAGGGTGAATGATGCGGACCACCGCCGACTAAACTTCCTTAAGCAAAACTCGATGGATGAAACGGCCAAATCAGAGCAGAAGAAACCAGCAGAAATGAAAGATATGAACGTGGGCATCGGTTGGCACACACAATGCAAGAAAATCTTGGGGTTTTGCGAAAGCCATCATGTAATAAAGGATTTGTGATCACTACAAGTGAGCCAGCTTGTGAACAGGGGGAAATACGCACATGAATCGTTTAAAAACTCGGTGTGTGCCCATCACTGAAACAGAGCGATACGCATCAGTGTGCTGACGTCAACAGAGTTTCTTTTGTGCCAAACCCAGATCAAATCGAAATCAAGTTCCTTTAGTAAGTGCCACCCCGTATCTCATTTTCAGGCATTAACAGGAAAAAGGAAGGCGCCATCCCTCCCCGAGCTGGCAGTGCACTCGGAGCCCGTCTGTCCGTGGCTCCTTCGTCTCCCACAGAAAGAAGTTCTTTGGTTTAGATCCCACGGCTGCTGGTCTGCCCGGCCGGTCCGGTCTGACTCCAGTTGGGAGGGCTACATTCATTGGCAGGTGCCCGCTGGCGTGCCCTGGTGGTCACTTGGAGCGGTGCGTCTGCTGGTGCTTCTGCTCCTGCTGCTTCACCTGCTGGATGATCTCCCTGATTTTCCTCTGTGCAGTCTGTCAAGCAGAAGCTTTAATCCATATCAGTTCATACTGGATTACAATTGACAACTGGATTACACTTGTCTTTTTAAGGATTTACAAAATCAAGCATCTTCTGTAGTTATCTTCGCTAAATTTCTTTTCAATTGATCAATGTCAATTCATCAATTACATTTATAAGGCTAGACAACACTACGCTAAATATTCTCAGCAGCAGAGCAAAATACAATATTTGTATTTTTTTTTTT
>SOMO01000043.1:87713-101080 GCA_028128575.1 Paedocypris carbunculus | reverse complement strand
TTAATAATAACAGGAAATTCAAGAATAGTAATATTAAAATAATAATGTAAATCAAATCAAAACGATTAACACATAGAAAACAACTATTTTCGAAAATCTTAGGGAAACAATTAATTAATTAATAATTATTAATTATTTATTATGAACTTTTGGAGTCTAAATCAGCAAGAATCACCTTCAAATAAGATTTTTAGAATACAGTACGTACTGTAATTTATGGCAATAACAATACCAAAAAACCCGTTAAAAACAAACGTGTATACACTTCGCAATAATTAAAAGCTAATTCGAAGTATAATACCCATATATTCGGCGGAACTTGTCACACCAGGAGTCACGCGACTTAGCAGCCATTATTTAAAACACCGCGCATTGATTCTAAAATAAACGCGTGCACGTGACCCGAAGCGTTCGATTTCTTTAATACAAAATGTACATATAATTCTGTAGCAACGAATCGCAGTTCACGCGCGTTTTCTTGGTCGCGTGAGATTAGCCATTTTAACTTCGCGCAATATGCACGTCCCGTGCGCACCCCGAGTCACGTGCCACACTGACGCGTCAAACCACGCTGGGCTGGTACAAATTCTATAGAGCACTTCCTACAACGTGGGCGTAGCGACAACGTGCATTAAATAGAGTAAAAAAAAAACAAATACGCCCGTGCACGTACGCTTGCTTCTGGAGGATATGGGACGTTCTCCGAGCATTTCAATGCCGCCCTCCCGTGGAACACACACGCAGGGCCTATAGGGAAAGTCACGTGGGACTCGAAGAGGCCTAAACACGCGCCATGAGGTCATGCACGACCATCACGCGCACACACGCTTGTGTAGGAAAGAGCGGAAGTTGACTTTTTTTGTTGACAGCTTGGAAGTTGACAGCTTGCCCATTTCAATTCCAACATTTATTACGGTAGTACTTTGCTTCCAGGAGTCCTGAAAGTTTGGGTTGATTTTATAGCCAAAACCAATGGCGCAGCGTGTGCGTTATTTTGCAAGATCTATAACAACATATACAGTACTAAATAAATATCAATACGAACTTGGAGCTTTTGTATCTAGAAGGTTTACTTGTGATTCTTGTCAAATAGCTTGGAGTTCATCACTGTGTTTGTGTAAAAATGTTGAGAAATAAAAATAAAAAACTGATTTGATATAGAAAGATTTAGGGAGAGGGATAGATCCGCAGTTTTAAATTATTTGTGTAGGTGTACATGTCATATAAACGCGCGCGCGCGCACACACACACACACAAATCTCCGATACAGTTTCACTTCAGGTTTAGTCAAACGCTTCCAAGGCGCATGACTCATTGCATTGTAAAGGTGTTTAAATCAATTAAAACCCTTACCTCAGTTTTTTAGGAACCGAGTAGTCGACCTCGATCACTTTTCCGTGCAATTCAACTTTGCCTGCGAGCAGAAAGCGGGTCAGAGACAATCAGGACAAATCAAGCCATTATCGATTCACCTCAGATGATTCGGCTTTCACGTCACACTCGTATCTAAACACCAGCGCGCCAGACGTAAACACGCGGGACACACTCCCACTAGTGCGTGGAGAAGTAGACTACACTATACGTATAATCTATATCGAACCCTATTAGGCTTAATGGTATTATGCGAGAGGCTTGATGGGCTGATACGATCTGAAGAATGGGCAGCCATGCTTTTCCCTCCCACTAACCCCACTCGAGCCCTGAGGAGAGTTTAAAGACCAGGATGTCAAAAGACACGACTCTTCTCCCGAACTGTGTCCCGTTTCTCCCCGTGGGTTTTACGTGCACTTTCCTCGGTGCAGTGCCCTCGCGCGCCCGCGCCGATCACGTGGAGGTGCCGCGCGTGTGTTGTGAATGAGTGGCCTGGCGCAGCATCTCACCTCCGTCCCCCCAGCTACCTGTTTATTAGCACTTTCCTCCAGACCCCCATCACCCACCTTCAAGACACCTCGTAAAAATATACCTGGGCGTCGTAGGAACATGCACGTGAGCCCTGCTTCTCATTCAGTTCGCTAGCTTCTTTTCAATAAAATCAAGATAAAAAATAACTGAAAAATAATTATGCCTACCACCGCGAGCCTCCGACCCATCCGATACATGCTGAGGGGATGATGCCCGAGAGCCCGGTCGGGTTCGGCCGTCCTGTTTGCCAAACGCAATCTCGCGGCTGAAGATTATTTAATCGTAATGCCAACTTGTATCGCGGTTTGGAAGCGCGTGCGTGCGTGCGAGCGAGCGCGGTGGAGCTCGCGTGCGGACGAAACACGGGAACGGCGCGCGACTGATGTGTGTGGACGTTACTTTTATCTCTTTCATTTCCCGGGAAAGTGTTTAACGATGTCACTCCGCGGACATTTCACACGTCGAGCGTTCGCGGCGTGAAGAAGGGACTTACCGGATAAAGTCTCAATGGCTTTAATCGCCCAATTCTGATCGGGGAAGTCCACGAAAGCATAACCGGATTTGAGCAGGACCTGGTCGGTCACGGGAAGCTTCCTCTCGTCGAAGAGCTGCTTCAGGTCCTCAACGGTCACCGAAGGACTCAGGTTCCCCACATAGAGTTTGTTCATGATCTTTACGAAAACCTGTACGTCCGAACCTATTGGCGCGCGTGTCAGATTGGTAGGAGAGGGGGGAAAAAATAGAAAATAAAATCTGGAGGGGGGATAAAATAAACGTGCTAAAATCCTCCAAATGCAGTGAGACCCCCTGCTACATACTACACAACTCAGCTCCTTCTCAAACTCTTTTACTGGGATTGAAAAAAAAGTGTGTCGCTGCGACGTTACTGTTGCCAACAAGCGCCGCCTCTAAATAAACCGCTCTTACATATCAAAACATTACTTCTGTTTACGTGCTCATCTAAATGACATATAATCACCGCGTGTCCAAGACGCGAGGCTTCGGTTCATTCTCACGAACAGATTTGAATGTTTCGTGTGGCTTGCTCTTAACGTGATTGACATGTTCGAATCATTCACACCTTTTTGTGAAATTGATTTATTTCAATTTTAACACGAATCTAATTAGCTTGTAAATGCATTCGACTCCGCCTAATTGGGATTAAATCGTGTATAATTATTGATTTATAGATGTTCTTTCATGTATATTCTATTTCTTGCCTTCTTGTTTGCTGCTGTTGTAATATGCAATTTCGGCATTGTGGACCAAATGAAGACATTTCAATTCTATTCAAATAAAATAAAAGTTCAAATCATATCTCAACGCAAAATTTCGCCGCTTTTTTTCCCCCGATTAAAATGAGTTCACCGTACATATTATACCCATGACTGCTCTCAATCGAAATGTACCCCCCCACCACCATCAATATACACTAGTACAGCATTTGAGTAGGTTTTTTTTCTCAGTAACCCCTGCAATAAAATATGGTTTTAATCATAAGACCATTGGGCAATTATTTCCTTCCCACTTTCATCTGACGCAGTTTCTATCGACATTTCTACTGAACGGTTGCTGTATTATTCATCTCCACGGGAACAAGTCAAACATGCCATTTTCACTAATCAGGTTTTTATTTAGATTTAAATGTGTGGAACAAACAAATATATTTAATTGAGAAAATCAACAGCAATATACAGTGTGCGTATAGTGATTAAATAAAGACTCACAGGAGCAGATATGAAGCAGTTTATTTATGGAACACTGCAAAGCTTAAAATGCATTAAAACAATGCACGTAAACCAATCACATCATACATTAAACACCTCAACAGATCAGATTGTGGGAAAAAAAAAAAAAAAAAAAAGACTAAAATATTCAGACTGGTCACAGACATGGCTTAACAGAAANATAATTTCATTAGAATAGAATAACTTGAATAATGCCACAAAAAAGAAATGTCTGTTTTTACAGCAGCAAACAAAAAAGGTAGCAGCATGACAGAGTTAAAAAAAAAAAACAAACAAACAAACCAAAAAAAACATCAACACGTAACCACGTGAACCACTGCAAATTCAGTTGCGTGTATTTTGAAACACAAATTTCCACGAAAACCGTTTAATGGCATGGAAAGTCTCTAGTATTGGTGCAGTTGTGACGTACCTGTATGATCTGCTGCTATTGTAGTAGTCCCGGTCATCGTAGCGGTCGTATCCGCCTCGCTCATACCCGCGGTCGCAGTAATCGCGCCGGCGACTCACACTCGGGCCTCCACCTCCGCTGCTGCAGAGCACAGACAACGTCAGGAACAAGCGCCGAGACCGTGTAAAAACAATTCATTCAATTAAGTTCTGCTTCCGAGATAAAGAGGCTCACTACGTTGGTCTGCCCATATAGATGCCCGGGGTGGGTGTGTGGGGTCGCTTCGTAATAGAGTAGTCCACTCGGATTCTTCGCCCATCCAGCTCCATGCCATTAGCCCGCTCTTTAGCCTGGAAGAAACCCATCCAGAGTGATCTATATGAAGCATGAAGACCACTCATCTCATCTCTGCGCAGTCATACTCGTTAAAAAAGACCATCCAATCCAATTAAAACACCACAACAAAAGCCAGTAAATAAACAGTTAAAAGATGCACCCTGTATGATATCAACAGAGATATCGACGTCGGAATGCAAAATACCTCTTTAGAATCTTCTCGGTTTTCAAAGTACACGAAGGCGAAGCCCCTGGAGCGCCTGGACTGCTGGTCGTACACGATGCTGACGTCACTGAGAGGGCCGTACTTGGAGAAGACCTCCCTCAGGTCGCGCTCCGTGGTGTACAGACTCAGGCCAAACACTCCCAGGCAGCAGTTTGGATCAGGATTGGTCTAACGGGATGAGAAGATCCACTATTACAAGGGCAGGGAACAAAACAGACCCGTGCACACAACCGGTTCCTGGTTTTTACCCGGTCTCCGACGTGACGTCTGCGGTTGGACATGGGGGAATGACTGTGACTGTGGCGCCGGCGGTATTCGCTGCTGTAGGAGCGACTGCGGGAATGTCTCCGGCGGGAATAGGAGCGAGAGCGGGAGCGGCTGTAGTGCCTGCGGGAGCTCCGGTGGGAACGAGACCTGTGGCAGAGGGAAATCAAAATGGAAATAAAAGGAAATGCGGCAGATTATTCAAGCTGCCAACTGATACATCCGGTCTTAAGTTCCTTAGACAAGAACTCCCAGCTTGGATTTCATTAGGCGTATTAAGTGTCTCCCGACACATGACTGCGCTACACTGCAGCGTGTTTAAAAGTGGCGAGTGGGTGTTTTTAGTTCCCATCTGGCCCGACAGTTTCTACGCGCCAGCAGCAGGTGCTCCGTCCAGCCGACCCAACCAGCCATGAATACCAACTGAGCCACAAGGAGTCAATTTCAAGAATTTCAAGGGACGCTCCATACCCAACTCCAACCGCTAATTTCATTTCAACGTGAACTGCCAATTCCATCTCCTCATAAAACCTCACACGGCATCTTATGCTGGGACATTTCAGCTGTGAACAAACACTAAAACTGTCCTTGATGTTTTAGTACATCTCTATCCTACTCAGATGTGCAATAAAAATACATAAAAAAAAAAAACATTTTTTTTTTGCACTGTACGACTACATCCCTAGAGTCCCTGATACTGTAAATATGGTATTTCCTTAAGATGGGCAATTCTTTTTCATTCTTAAATTGTACATAAACTTATTATAAATAAATTAATACACACTTAACATTGAAACCCAAACCTATTTAAGATGATAAACTAAATAAAGTTCCACTCTTCCATTATATTCTCTCAGTGAGTCTCAAGGATTCATAAAATAGCCATTAACTCGACTTTGCCATGTTTGTAATGGGACAAAAACTTTATAGAAATTAAACAGGATTAAATTAGTCTGGTTGACAAAACATGAAAAATGACGATAATGTGTTGCCGTCTGTACTGGAATGTTCAGATGTTTTAAGTCGAGATCTGTCATTGATTCTGCACACAGAATGAAGGTGATGGTCTATAATGTGAGAATGTGTTTTGCTCTTCCTCGTTGAGAAAGTTTGTTGTAATTTCCAGTCCTTTGCAAAAAATGTTTTACATTTCACTGGGGACAGTTATAAACCGTGCAAGGGTGGTAATGGTAAAGAACAGAAAAGGCAACACCATTAGACACTCACCTAGTCTTGGACCTGGATCTGGAACGGGACTTGGAGCGAGAATGATGGGAACCTTCTTTGGACGGAGCAGGCGAGCGTTCTGGTGAACGGCTGGCGGATTTAGCGGACCCTCTAGGACTTGCGCTTCTAGAGGCCGAGCGAGGCTCCTAAACCAACCAAACCCAAATCAAGTCAGAACCACAGGACAGGCACGGCTGAGAATGTCAACTACTCGGCTCATATTAACATTTTACACCAATCTGGATTAGCATTATAGTGGATTACCCAGTTACGTCTGCATTTTTACCACATGTGCATGAGCCGTTACTTTGCAGACAGAAATGCTGTTTAATTGACATGTTAAGTATCAGAATACTTGTGGAAAAAAAGACTAGTCTCAAAAACTAGTCAATAATTCACTGAGTGTCATGCTACAGATCAACAGTAATTATCGCAATGCAAATGAACAAGATTTATGCATGCACGCATGGGACAAACATACTAAGAGTTACTTAGCGCTGTGATCTTATCCCAGATAACTTCTGATCTTAACTTCATAACACATCTTTTCTTCTTTCTTCAGTCTCAATTTCATTTCTGACTTCATTCCTCTTCCCCCATTTCTCTCACTGCCCATAAACGCTATATGGGAACTTCTTTTGCTTCGCAATAATAGCATGCACTGAAAATTCAGCTTCATATTATTCTCATTAACAACTTGACATTTGACTTCATCCAGATTTCTCTTCTTCCAACCTTAACCTTAACAAAAAAAGAAAAGGATGAAGAATTGTGTAAACACTGGACATCAAAACCAAGAATCCTATTGTTTTATTAAGCTGGGAACAATTAGGAAAAAAATTGATAGACGAAGCAAGGAAAAGAATCAAGAATAATAATAATAATTATTATTATAGTCATATTTGAAAAGAAGGTTTGAAGATGCATTCTGAGCCTTAAGCTTGTACACAAAGCAACCGCCCATTTCAAATATCTCCATAGAGATGAACTGGAACAAACACAAATCTTTACATGAGTTTAGAATGTATTTATTTTAATTACATTTTGCATTAAGGCTCAGCATGACCTTGCCGAAAGCATTAATAATAAATATTAAAAATCACACGACCGTTCCCTTCACATGCAAATAAATGCATTACATATGATAACGCGACTGGAAACCATTAAATGTTGAGGAAAAAATTCGAACAATGAGCATAAAATGTCTTCAACATTGCAAGCACGTTGTCTAACAGTTAGCAAAGAAGCTACCCTGAATAATTTAATTAAAGCATAGGCATTTCAGAACGATCTATACATGTTTGTTTATATTTTAATCACCGTTTTCCAAAAAAAAGGTAGCAATGCAGTTGCGCCTTGTTTAAAGCCTAATAATCTACGAAGCCTCGCAGTTCTGCTACATAAAATACAACATGGACGCCATCTTTAGAAAACATACGGAGGCGCGTGCAAAGTCAAACAAAAACGGCTAAAAAACATCACGTACCCGCTTGATAAACTCCTTCTCTGTGTCACTCATTGTTGTAGCTAATTTGTTAAGCTGCACAGCTCAACCTGCGGAAGAAATAACAGACAAACACAGCACAAAATGAGCGCCAAAACACGGACACACTGATCAAGCGTCTCCTCTCTCGACGTCTTTATACGTCCCACAAGTCTTTGTTAGCGGCAACTAGCCTTTCCACTCGTCTCACTTTTGTCATTTGGTTCCCACAATGACCACAAGAGGGCCTACGAACACACTTTAAACAAATGGTTTTAGCAAAATGTGTGCAATTATAAAAAAATATAATTACAAACATGTTTAGAATTATATGAAGCGAACAACTGCAAATAGAAAGGTTAAATGATTACTAGTTTTGTTCGAAATCCTTCACGCGGAACAAGAGTGGGTACACTCCTTCTCGTAGAGATTCTTTACCCCCCCACACACACACACACACACAATGCATTGAGCTGATTGGTCAATAAGAAAAAGCAACGTCGGAAAGTTATTTTAATTGGACGGCTCAGAATGAGTCTTTAAAAATACAGGAACCAATGTTGTGTCCGACTTAAACGTTACTGATGTCTCGTTTAATGGCTTACAGAGGGTCGTGTGTTATAATCCGTTATTAAATGGTCTGAAATATCAACTAGAAAAACGCCATTTGATTTATGGTGCCACAACTGTAACTGCTTAGTTCAGACAGCAGGGGGCGCTTCTAGCACACAATTATTTTTTATCCCAACGAAAATAACTACTTGAGCCAAGTTATAAATTGAGAGAATGTGTTTAATATCTAAGTAGTTTGATAAAACACAAGAATATATAGAAAGGCAAAGTTAAAAACCACATCACTGTTGTAGACAACAATACACTGACATGCATAAATACAAAAGAGCAACAAATCACATAGTCAACATGGCAATGTTTACAAATAATTTATGCTATTGAAAGAATCTTTATAATAATTACTGTAAAAGTATATTATTGTACAAATAAAATAATAATTATAATATCAAAAAGTAGTTCTATAGTCTAAAAATCCTTCTATTTAAAGAAAAAAAAGAACAGTACCAATGGTGTAATCAATTGTGTACAAAAATTTGAACCATTTTCTGAAAACTACAACTTGCTGACGAATACTTAAAATCCATAAATATACAAATTATTGACCAAATAGCTGCCTTCATTAGCAGGTCATTTTTATTTGCAACTAGTGACTTTTGTGCAAGACACAGTCAGAATGTTGATTGATATACCAGTACTTGAGAAAAAATTACATTTCTTTAAGTAACACTTTTAATAAGTGTATACTTTCAATAAGTACACACAGTTTATATAGTTTTTTTTTTTTTTATGTAAGCAGCCAGATCTTTCAGGACACAAAAAAAGCTTATATTTAATTTTTCCAGTGATCAGCTTCTATATCCAGTCCATGTCTCTGAATCCTAAGGTCACGCCTCGAATCCCGAGGTCACATGCCAAACACTACACAGTCCTTAATTTAAGGACCTTAGAGAAAGCAGCTCTGGCGCTGGAGTAGATGAGGTAGGATCCATTGGTCGTGTTAAAAAATTCCCAATCTCGGCAGCCGTTAGTGTTCAGTCTGTGCACTGGGACAAAGCCCTCGGAACCCTGCCATCTGCAAACACACGAGACCATCCTGAACCACAGCACTCGGAAACTACAATAGGACTGACATTGAGAGAAAACGAGGGGTCCAGAGGATAGTAAAGTGAACAAACATATTTTTGTACCTGTAAATAACACTGTTAAGTGAATACGAGGATCCATTGTAAGAATTAGCAACCACCAGGTATTTATCTTCTCCCACTGTGAAGAACTCCCAGTCCAGAGCACTGGAAAATGTTACAGAAAAGCTTAATTATTAGTAAAATGCAGAGGTGTAAAGAGTAGCTGAAAACCATACTTGAGTAAAATAACAGACATCTTACATTACAAGTTACCAATTCCAATATTTGTCTTCACCAATTCCAAGAAGACATGAGGTCATACAGTATCAAATTTCTATAGTTTTCAATTTCCAAGTTTTATTTTCTAATACGTAAATGAAATTTAACACCTCAATGTTTCAAAATGGCAGAACAAAATAGAAAAGTCAGTCTCAAATGTGGAAAAAGTACAAGTGCTGATATGCCACTATTGCCTCGTCCACCCAAGAAATTAACTGCCTTAGTAAAAGATGCCGACTTGTCACACATAATAAAATGTAACAAGTAACTGTAAGATAATTGAAAAGTAGTGGAGTAAAGAGTACAGATACTCAATAAAAAATGTTGTCAAGCAGAGAGTAGAAGTGACTTATATTTTGGATACTTTGACACTATTTTTCAATACTACTAGTACAATTGCAAAGTAGCTGAAAAAGTAACAGTACAGTAACGACGTCCATTTACTCAAGTACTTTACACCACTGGCAAATGATGAATCTGACAGAACGCCAGAGGACAAGTCACCTGTTGGTCTGGATGTCCTGAAACCGGATGAAGGTTTGTGATGTGATGCTGAGCTCATAGATGGTGGAGTTGATGGAGTAGAGAATCTTCCCCTCCTCCGTCAGCATCTGACTGTTGGCCACGGCCAGGAAAATTCTGTTGTCAATCTGGAACATTTCCCAGTCTATTGCTCCGAACGTCTGAAAAGTCAAAATGCGTTGATAATTATAAGATGAGAATAATAAGTGAAAAGGTGGAAGCGGAATGCTAACGTACAGTAATGGACTGATAGGGCTGGAACATTCCTCCGATCCAGATGTAGATTGTAGAATCGATTACAGTTGATATTCCATTGAAGGTGTTTGCCACGACAAGGAAATAATATGGTCCGATGGTAAAAAACTCCCAGTCATAGGCGCCGGATGTTGGAATTGTCTGGTTTATCTGGAAAAATTCTGTGACCGGGTCCCACTTGTAGATGACGCTGTTGATGTTATGGTTCCTCTCCCCTGAAGAAGCAGCACTTTGTGAAACTTGGTCATTTGTACTTGGTCAACCAATTCAAAAGCATTTTTAGTTAATCCATACAATCCATTCATTCATTCATCTGTTCAGCCATTCATCCAGCCCTCCATATTTCCATTAATTCACCCAATCATTTATCTATTTGTTCTTCCTACAACCAGTCTATACAGGCTTCAATTCATCCTTCCATTCACCCAAGAACAGATCCAGAAGTTATTCTATTCCTCCAATCATTCTGTTATGTTATTCATCCATTCATTAATTTGTTTGTTCATCCATCCATCCATAAATTAAAACATTGAGCCCTTCGATGATCCATCTATCCATTCTTCTGTTCATCCATCCATCAATTCATTCTGCCATTATTCATTCATTCACCTCCACATTCACCCATCAGTTATTCTTTAAGTCTATCCACTGGTCCATGCTTGAATTCTTTCATGCACCCACCCACCCATACGTGCATATCATTTGTGTATCATCTATCTCTTATCCATCTTTTTATCTCTTATCTTTTTATTGTATCTCTTTCCCGCATGCACTCTCCCCACCCCATGTTTAAATGCTGGACGATTGTAAAATACATTTCATTGCATGTTGTACAATGTATAACATGTATATCTCAAAATTTGAATTTTATCTGGTCAATCAATCAAATCAAATCAATCAATTAATCAATCAAACAAATCAATTCACCCATGTTGCAATTCATGCAATCATTTAACCAGACATTTATCCATCTGTTTATCAGTTATTCTATCAGCTCATCCTTCAATCAATCTACGTATGGTTTATTCATCCATTCATTAATCCGTTTATTTATTGGTTATTCTATAAACTCATCCTTCAATAAATCTGTGGTTTATTCATCCATTCATCTACGCTTTACTTCATCCATCCATCAATCCATTTATCTGTTCACCCATTCATTCATCTATCTGCTCATCCATTCATCACACTCTTCTCTATTCCCCCATCCATCGACCTGTTTATCCATCAGTTCTTCTATTCAGCTGCTTTTAATATACATCTAAATAGATCTTCAGACTAAAAACAACTTCAGGCGTTCAGCCTATTTGCCTTATCTAGTCATGTTCGGCTTGCAAAAACATCTATAAAACCCTCAAATGGTAGAAAGGTCTTGGTGAAATGGCCTGGATGGGTTCCAGCAGACGCAGGTGTAGAGAAGAGCGTGTGTGTTTGTGAAGTTCTGTGATAAAGTGTCTTTTATGCTGCTTTTCCTGTGATCAATGCCAGAGGCTCACGCAGAAGCGGAGGTGGATTGAGTGCGTCCATAAAGATGAAAATCAAAGACAACCACATAAATAAAGAGACTCCTTTAGTGTATAAACACATTCTTAATGGTCTTTTTGTTCAATCTTTGCCCGAGATTTGTATGAGATTTGTATGGAATTTATCGGTAATCTGCTTTACGTAAAGGATGAAGTGAGCTTCCTCTCTCCATTGTTGGACAGAAGAAGAAGAACTTTACGTCTGGAATTATATGACAACAAACACAACAAAAGATGACAGAAGACTCGACCAATCAAATTACCTCGTCTGTGATTGGCCACAACTAGAAAGCTTTCTCCATCAATGTGGAAAGACTCCCAATCTCGAGCGCTCAGTGTCTCCAGAGTCTGATACTGGATGAACTTCAGCTTCCTGGAGCTCCACTTATAAATCACCGACAGCTCCTGCTCTCCAGCCTCCTTGCTCCTGCAGTTTGCCACAACCAGGAACTTCTGCAACAGCAGGTCATTTAGAAGCATGTCAGAACCTCAAAGGACGAGGTGGTGAAAAACAGAATTAAATTGTAATGAGTTCTGAGCTTCATATTATTAGGTGCTTTTTGCATCTCCGCTGGCCTTTAATTATCCTGCGTTTCAAAGCTAAAGGGAGGGATTCAAACGCTCCGCTGTGATGCTCACGCTCGGCATTGTGGAGCATTCATCTTCCAACAACAGATGCAATTACTAACTTCCCCCTTTCTGTTAATTAAATCCTTATATGAATCATATTTTCTTGGGCTTTTAACTGCAGGAACATAAAACTGTCCAACAGGTATTAACAGAAACCCAAGTTGCTGTGGCGAGGTCTTGACTGTAATTACGTGATGTCGCAGTGAAGGGAAGCAGAAGACTTTTTTGGAAACTGAATCAGTCGTGATTTACAGCATTAAACCAGAAGATCCAACCTGGATCTTACTGAATAAACCACATCAAGAAGATCTAAAGTGTGAAGAACAGCTGGTGAGGAGGTGATGGATTATCTCAGCTGAGAAAGAAGATCCTGAGGGAGAAGAACGACAGCAGAAACCCACCTTCTTGCCAACTGTGAAGTACTGCCACGCTTGAGCGTCATATGTGCTGATGTTCTGGTATCGAACAAACTTCCCGTCCGTCCACTTGTAAATTCCAGAGCCCATGTTGGAATCTCGGTTGGCGGTGGCGATGAAAAGCCCGACAGAGGGGATTTGGAAAACTTCAATGTCAAACGTCTCAGAGTTGGTGAAGAGATCCTGGTGGTCTTCCACGTAGTCCAGCTTCTCTTTCACTGCACAGGGACAATGACAGAGGAGGTGAGCGTCGGCTCAATATGAAGATATAAATGGCTTCAGGTTCATAAGCCTCACAACCTTCCAGCATCGTGAGCCACGTCACTCCGTCACAGACGAAGAGTCCTTTACGTAGAGTGTTGAACCACAACTGTCCTTCTTCAGGCCGTCCGCAGGGGGGATTCCTTCCTGCAGTCACTCGCACCTCAGCTTCTGTACAAAATAAAAGTCACTTTAATGTATTGACAC
>SOMO01000043.1:40970-51240 GCA_028128575.1 Paedocypris carbunculus | reverse complement strand
AAGTAAACCCTCTTAACATGCTTTATACAACTTGCAAAAATTATTATTAAGCCATAATGAAAAGTAAGCCACTATGACATTTGTAATGTGATGTAATGCATAAATAACCATTTATAGAAACAAGATTAAACTATTAAATTCCTGTTCAGATTCTGGATTCCGGTTCTGTCGTTTCTCACCCTGAACTGAGAGCTGACGGTGGGTTTACGACGGGCAGTCCCCATCTTCAGAGTCTCATCTCCGTTCCTGCTCCCAACACGCTCAAACAGGTCGTAGATATAGTCGAGTCTGAGACACAAACAGAGACAACAGCATGTAGAGACATTATTTATGTCTTCAATCAGCCTCGACGGAGCAATTCAGCATGGCAAAGAAGACCATCAACAAATGCTTTGAGATATTCATATTCACATAGATATAATAACTGTTTATTTTAGCAATTAATTTATAATATGAAACCCAAAGAGAGCTTAGAAATAAAGTAAAACCAAATACAAACTTAAGTACAATTACTTAAGTGTTTAATCATACAGATGTTTCACAGCACAACTGAGCTCATAAAGACAGAAAGCCTGGGATCAGAGAAGCCACTGCGCGGCTATAAATAGCAGAACCAGTGAATGTTTTGTCACCTGCTGTCCTTCAGCATGTTGAGAATGTCGTCTCTGAACGTGTCTCTGTTCTTCTCTAGAATGCCACGCACATCATACAATACCTGGCACAGAAAAAGAGAACAGAGTTCAAATCTGTTTAACTACTGTTTGTAAACTAGGGTCATTTACTTTCATTTCCAGGTGCAATTGAAATCCATACTTGTATACCTTACAGTAAAAATGACTCCATTACAAGTTACAAGTCACCAATTACAAGAAGACTTGAGTAAAAGTCGTTAGGAGTTCAAAAAAAGCTGAATTTAGCCTTAAAAAACATCAAGAAATGTGAAAAACAAGAAACTATTTATTTATGTGGCTTTATTTCCTAATATAGCAATGAACTTTACCACCTCAATGTTTCTAAATGACAGAACTAAACAAATAAAAAAAGAACAAAAAGTCAGTGTCAGTCAAACTCAAATGTGTAAAAAGCACAAGCGCTTCATAAATAGCCTCCAGTACCTTCAGCACCCTGCAGATGGTGATATCGCACAGGAAATTAATTGCGGTAGAAAAAGATGACGACTTGTCGCGGACAATCACAATGTAACGATAAGTGTTCGTTGAAATGTAGTGGTGTAAAGAGAACATATACTCTAGTAAAAGTCGCTTACATTTTTGATATGCTTATATTTTTGATGCTTGAATACTTGCCTATAGGTTAATTTTGCAACAAAGTAGCACATTTCACTGTAATTATAGATTTCAATGTTTATTGTAAAATAAAATGTTCTTTGAATGACACTTTGATGATCCTGAAAATGAAGGAATGCGCTGGTGCATGTTTAATCTAATGTAGTCATCTGTTGAGTATAACTCTGGACTCTGTGATAAAAGATTCCTCCGCTGATCTTAACACCATAAACTCAACTCCTGAGATTTACAGCATGTAGCATCTACAACACATGCTGGAGGTATTTATATCACAATCTTAATCATTTTAATCTACTTGAATGATAAGCTTTGGATAAGTTCTTGGTTTGTTCTCTCGTTTGTATATGCCATGTTTGAGCCGTTGCTTGCAGTCTTTCTAAAGGTGCCGTCAGGAACAGGTTTCTAGTCGGTCTTTCTTTCTAGCAGGATTCTACATAATTGAATTAAAACACATTTATTAAAATGGATTTCAAATGGAAATAAAATGTATTTAAAAAAACATATTAATAATTATTAACATTATTCTCATTAAAAACATTCATATTTTCACGAGACATACAATTATTATATATTATATAGAAATATAGACAGTCATTTAGAAATGTTGTTCATTTATACATCTTTTTATAGAAGTGGCAAAAAAACTGTGTGTGTGTGTGTGTGCATGTGTGGGTGTGTGGGTGTGTAATTGCCAGGAATACAGTATGTTGTATCCTCTGCAGTAAATTAGATGCACTATAAAGCCTAGCAGACCTTGTAAAAGTGTCTCGCAGTTGCATAAAATGCACCACAACCTCAATACAGAGGCATTTAACTTAAACAGCGGTTGAAAAAAATTACCTCTCCAGCATAATGTTTAATACCAAACTGGTGATCAGCCACCCTGGGTTTCACATAGTAGGGGTTTGTCTGAAAATAAACAAACAGAAAAAGCAATTCATGAATGAACATACATCCACATAATTCTACTAGAGAAACCCTAGAGGTTCTCTCCTCTGCTGCGCTTATTGTTTAGGCGGCCTGAAGAAGGCCTGCTCGGGTTACTGTATTGTGAATGTGCGTGTGAGAGGCAGCGGGGGTGTAACTCGTGTCGCTCATGGCATTACTGGCCTCAGAAGTTAACTCTGTGTGATCTGAACTTCAAGTACAGTAGACTTACGGCGTGCCGACTGTGCAGTTTCTCCAGCAGGGTGTAGTCAGTGCCTTTAGGGAATCTGCTCTCCTCATTGATAAGAGCCAACATGCCCAGTTTCTAAGAAAAAGCACATTCATCTTAATGGCGCATTAAATGTCATCCATTATGAGCATTATTGTGTCAATACTTTGGCTTTTCGTCAGTTCTGGAATCATAAATTTCTAGTCACAGTTGGTTATTTTTTAAGCAGTGGGACACAAGGTTTAAAATGTTTGATTATAAATGAACTATTATAGTTGTGCTCTTTCAATCTGGTAGGACGTCTGCTTTGTCAAGTCCTTTTGAGCATAGGGGCAGAATTTGAAAAGCCAAGGACTCTTTATAGGTCAAGGGCTGGAGAGTCCGAAGGCCGCTGGTCTTCATCTAGTCCACTAATTGCTTTCAAATCCCAATCACACCCCCTTTATTAATTTGTTTAGTAGAATGCTGGACAAAGCACCTTTTAAGCTAATGGATTTAGCAATTAAGAGAGCCACGGTCAATACCAGGTCAAAGTGAACGCTAAAAGGTCAAAAGATCACCTTTTCAATCAGATCCAAACACTCTGCATTGTCCATCCAATCGATGGCTTCCCAGTGTATCCCCTCTCTGTGAGGAGACACAAGAGACCCTCTTGAGCGAGAGAAAGACGCATCACAACACTACAAGTACACAAAGGTGGTATTCTCCTCAGGGTTCATGTGATGAAATGAGCTGTGACCGGGCTCTGCTGACCCCCCTCAGCCATCACTTTTCAACACAAGACCGCAACTGTGTGGGAAAGAGGAGACCCATTCACACATCTGGCAGAGTGCCTCCGCATCCACTACGGCCAGAACAGGCGAAGAAACTCCCCACGCTTAGTTCATCCACTGTCTTCTTTTAGGCCCAAAATGCCAAAAGCCAAAGACTTAACCCTGGCTTGGAACAGAAAGTTCTCCTGCACCTGTCAGATAGGGACCTACAGGAAAGAGCTACGGGGAAGGGTGCTAGGTTTCTGAAGGGGTTGAAAACGTCTGTTGATGTTGGCGTGCCTTAAACGTGTTTTTGGATTTCCACCCAATTGCCGAGGATTTTTTTTTAGGAAAACAAATGGCCAGATCAAGGCACATTAAAGCTGGCCGCACAGGGCAAATCTTTCACACCAAACTGCTTGACTTGTGAGAACATGATTCAGAAAGAACATGGCAGGAGCAAAAATAGCTTAACTGAAAAATATTAGGGCGCAATCACACTAGGTACTCGTGCCCGGGTACCAAAGCACAGTTCGTTTGATAGTGTGAGAGCTCCTAACTGTCCCCGGGCACGGTTCGTTTGTCCGGCCTTGATTCGACTGGAAGAGGTGGACCTGAGCACGGTTCGCTGGATTTCAGTTGCGGTTCGCTTGTAAGTGTGAGTGCAAACTGTGCTTGAGCACTGATTAGGGGGGTGATGTCACGTTTGAGATGCTCTAAAACATGAAAATGCGCAAGCCTCCTCACACGAGCAGCACATTTACGTGCAATCAAAGCGATCGATCTAATAGATTCTAATAGATCTAATAGAACAAGTGATTTTGTGAGGCTGTGGAGCTCCGCAGGCGATTCAAAATTATAAGCCACAAACTAACCAGAGCGACAGAATTCATTGCTTCAGTGAAAGCGCCGCTCTTCCCGTTTTTCTTGAAACCGTTAATAATTAATGTTATCCGCATCATTACGCTTAATAACATGTATATTTTGACTCATTTAGATTCCAAGACAACGCACAAATCGGTTTTTATTTTGTTCGTAGTTTTACAAACTTTTCCAACATTATATCGGTGACAAAGTATCATAAAAACCTACGCCATCTTCCGGCAACTACAGTATTACCTAATGCATTGCAATGTAAGCGGGCACGATTGCAAAAACCTTAATGTGAGTGTGGGCCAGCGGGGGAGTAGGGAGGGGTGACAAGTGTCAGTACACCCTTAGAGCCAAACCAACTCGGGCACAGTCAGAATTCCTGTCTCTGCTTTCACTGGAGAGTGACAGGAATCCTGACAAAGAGAAAACATTAGTATATACAAACGCGCGCACACACACACACACCCACACACACATACTAAATAAAACTACTTCTGCAGTAATAAAATGCTACAGTATTATTCCTAAATAGAAGTCTGTATCAAATTCAAGTCAATTTCAGCAAATCACAAGTCAGATTATACATATTGGTATATATAAAAATGAATAAAAAAGCCAAACGAAGACATTGCTTAAAAAATGTAAAAACTGTTGAAACGGTCTATTGTCTCCAGATCATGTTCTGTAGACACAGGGCAATAATTCCTTTTTAATGGAGCTTTTAGCAGTGCTACAGGCAAGACTCCAGAAAGAAAAAAAACAACGGGATTCACCTATTATATTCAAGCTGCTCCAGGGAAAATATGTGTTTATTGAAGTATTCCTGGAGCTTCTCATTGGCATAATTGATGCTGAACTGCTCGAACCGGTTAACCTGAAGGAAGGAATAATTAAGCGGCATGTCACCCACAGACGGCCTGTCTCTGCAGTTTCTCCATCTCAGCATTGTGCAACCAACATCTCACCTCAAAGTTTTCAAAGCCAAAGATATCCAAAATACCAATGGACTTGAAATTTTCTTTCCCTTTGATTTTCTGGTTGATTCGAGCGATGATCCAGGAAAAACACTGGGAATACAATGCCATAGCCACAGAATCCCGGGAATCAATTGCCTTTGAAAAGCAAGGGAGAGATAAATATTAATCTAAAGACATTTTCCGTTACTCGGCTTCCAAAGCAGCAATTTAAAACCACTCTCCCTAGATATTATTACAACACACACGATGACAATTTGCGTTTCAACATCGCTTTGGTTTGAATATGTCTGTGCTGTGTATGACATCAAGTCAATAATAATAATAATCAAAATAATTTGAAAATCTGTCCGTCCATCCATCCATNTGTCATATTTCATTGAAATTATCAGTGATGACCCAGAAATTAAAAACTAGTGACGAAAGTGATGAGATACGACTTAAAAAAAAGCTTGAGCACACAATAACTGCTGAAATACCCGGCACAGTAAAGTAATAGTTGCAAATTACTGCTCCGCCATTGCTAAGAACACCACACTTCTTTCTACAGTTACAGCAACACTATAATTCATCAGTCAGCGTCTTTTCTGCTCGAATCTGAATCAGCAGGAGCTAAAAAGACTGTCTGTTTGTGCAGGAGACCCCAAATGGCAGCTGTTGAGGTCCTGACCACTATGCACAAGCATTATGGGAAAGAAAGGAGAAGAAAGAAGGGCCTCCATTAAGACATGGCCTTGCTTTATGGCCACTGACAAAAAAAAATGAGAATAGTTTCCATTCTTGTTGTTCGTGAAAAGATTGCTTGTATGTCTCTCCTGAGCTTCTGACAAAGGCTGGCTAGATTTATAATTTGTGGGTTGGGGTCTCTTGATTCTTCATTTAAACGTCTTTCGTCTTGTCTGTCATCGGGCTTCATTTTCCGTTCTCACTGGTTTCGGGTTACAAAAAAAAAAAAAAGAAAGAAAAGAGATTTTTTTTTATTTGGCAATAAATTGCGATAAGAGAAATCCTTTGAAAAGCATTTTGTGTATAGGCCGTCTTGCTGCTTTTGGCTTTATAGAGAGACTGCCCCCATTAGGTGGCCTGTTACTATCGTCTGCACAGTCTGCCTCCATTGTGCTGTTTTAAATAAGATCTTTATCACAGGTTTTATGAGCAGGATTCTGAGGAGACGAAAAAAAACAGGAAATGGTACACACGCAAAGGTGTTTTCAGAGCGAGTGTGCTTTCGTCAAACACTATTGGTAAATAAAGAATACGTTTGGAGATTCGGGGAAAAGAACACATCTGAGGACCATCAAAGGGCAAAGCACAGACTTGTCACCGCATGTTTCCAGCGCTGAATGACAAGAGACAAAAGACTTTTGGATGAGCAAAAAGGTATTTTAAATATCCAGAAGAGCAAATCGTGGACGTCTTAGTTGATTACCTGTTCCACGGTGAGTGGAGAGCAGATTTCTTCTCCTCTCAGAATCATGGACCTTTGGGTCAAAACTTCAGACAGCTGGAAGGAATCGAGGCCCAGCAACTCGCTGACAACACTGACCACTGTCAGACCAAAAGAACATGTGACGGTGACATTAGCTGTCGGTGTGCATAAATATAGAGATGTATAGGTATTTAAACAAATTTTCCAATATATACAGTATATATATATATATAGTGTGGGTGTGAGTGGGAGTGTGTGTATATACATAAAAATACATTTATATACTTACATGTATATATGTATATGTATTTATATAAAGTATTTATACATATACTATAGAGTATTTACACACATACACAGTGGTATTTATACATTTTAATAAGTCGATATTTCATTTTTCTACACAAATGTATGTTTGTGTGTGTGCGTGTGTATATTATTGACCCCTAAACTGTTTTACGTGACCTGATTTACACTATGTGTGACCGTGTGTGTATATTAATGACCCCTAAACTGTTTTACATGACCTTATTTACACTGTATTACACGAAAATGTAATAAACTGTGTTCAAACCGGCGTTAAAAACAGGAAAACCTGCATTTGTGTGATTTCAGTTTCGATTCAATTATGATCTTTTAGTTTATAATCAGATGGCTGACACTGAAAAGCACGTCAGATGTAAAACAAAACCAAATGTTATTGATGGTGTGAACCCTGACGTGCTAGAGCTTGCTCATGCATGCATTGCTCTGTATCGGCATGTCTTCCTCACAGATAATATATAGACCAAAATAGAGCTCCATGCAAGAGCATATGCGCTTGTCAATATGTATAAACCTTCAAATTCAAAGTCATACCTCCTTTTGTGGTGATCTGAGCGCCCCCTGCTGTCATGAACTCAATGTTTCCAATCTGTAGGACCCCCGAAAGCAGCTTGAAGACGTCGCGGATCTCCTCCTCAGTGAACACCATCACCTTCAGTGCTTCCTACAGGCAACAATGGTCACGTAAGCCATGAATAAAAAATAAAGATATGAACCGACATACATTTTCAAGAATGCAAAAAAAAAAATTCTTGACAAGCTAAAATTAGACATTGAAATTAGACAATATATCTTGTATTTTTAGAATTAAGAGTGAAAGATTAATTTGTTTGTTTCAAGAAAATAGGACTCGTTTCGAGCTGTCATTTTGTTTTTTATTTTATCATTTTTTCATATGTATTTTTTGTAGTGCAAACAAACTATAAGGTCTATACTACAGGATCAAGAACATGATGGTAATTATTGAAACTGTACAAAACGCTCAAAGTGAAACTATTGATTTTCTTTACAATTTCAACAAGCAAATAAAAAGATCAGTAGTTTTCAAAAGTAGTACAGATAAATGTATACATTGTATAAATGCAAATACATTGACAAAAAGGAAAGCAGACTAATTATTGCTCAAAGTAAGTATTGCGTTTTATCTAAATTGCATAATTAGAGTATGGCCTAAGACAAAAATACTGTCCACTGTATGATCAAAGTGCTGCACAGATTAAGTGTTGAGTATGTCAGAGTGTGTGTGTGTGTGTGTGTGTGTGTGTGTGTGTGTGTGTGTAGGTGTGTGTGTGTGTGTGTGTGTGTGTGGGGGTGGGGAGTTGCCACTGAAACAAAAAATACGTGTGCGCCCTCTAGTGGGCAATGAAGAATACATATCTCAAAAAACCACTGATTAAACACTAAAGAACCTAAGAAGCATTTAACCAAAAATCTATACAGTAGATGGCTGATAATTGAATGTAAATTCAAATAGTTTTTTGTAAATCAAATGAAGAACTCACCATCACACTGTCAAAAAGCTGTTTGTCATCCAAACTTCTGTCCTTCACACAGCCGGACTGGTTCAAGTAGTGATATGCCTCGGGAGAATCAGCCAGCATATACATCTCTGATGAAGAAACACAACATCCACATCCATGTGTCACACTGTTAGCCTAAATTGTTAACTTGTTTTAACTTGTAAGCTTTAACTTGTTTAATTTGAAAAGTGCAACTTTATTGCTGCAAGCAATACACCACAAACAAATGAGTAGTTCATGCATTTGAACATCAGTTTCTTCCACTTCAAGAGTCACACACAATCGTAACGATGTTTAGCAAGCAGAACTAACCTCTGTGCTCACGTTTGGCACCAGACAACAACGCATAGAAGATATGATAGTTCCTCTCTCCAGGATTCTGCCGAACAACTCGATTCTGTAGAGCAAGTCACATTGTGAGCGTGACGTAGGTTTAGACATTAAGTATGACATTGTAAAAGATGATAATAACATGTACCTTTTCTAGCAAATAATCAATAATACAGCCACCCTGGATGTTTCCACTTTGGGAAAAGTGAAGCTGGATGAACTTGCCGAAGCGACTGGAGTTGTTGTTGTAAACGGTCTTTGCGTTTCCGAATGCCTCCATTATTGGGCTGGACAAGTCACAGGTTTAAGAGCCAGCAATTAGGGATTGTGGAGGTCAGTGGATGAGTGTTACCTGCTCTGGACAATGGCCTGCTCAACTCTGGTGGTTCTTTCAGACAGAGGAGAGCCTGTTGAGTTCTGACTCATGACCGACAGGAACTTTAGCAGCAGTTTTGTGCTTTCGGTCTTTCCAGCGCCACTCTCACCACTGAAAAGACACGAGAATACGTTTTTAATGTTCGTCTTTTTCACTACAGCCAGAGGAAAAGAAAGTCACAAAAAGCAACATCCTTATGTATAAAACGTAGTTATGATTGTATTATTGTGTAAGTGTGTGTGTGTGTGTGTGTGTGTGTGTGTGTGTGTGTGTGTGTACATGTTTGTACACATGTGTGTACTACAGCCATTTAATTCATAAAAAATACACCTGAATGATTATATAAGTTATAAATGGATATAGAATCACAAAGGCCATACAAATATCATAGTATGGTCTCACAATAGACCATAAAAATCAATAACATGCTTTATTGCATTGTTCTGCAAACAACAGCAAAACAATAGTATCAAAAAAAACATTTGTTGTAGAAAAAATATTTAATTCAATAATAAAACTATGAATAAAATAGCAAACGCTGCATCCTTAAGCTTGATATTATATTCCAAGAAGGCCAAAGAAAAATAAAACCGACCTCTGAGTCCCATTCCCCATCCCAAGACGTCTTATGCAATAAACCTTGTGTTATTAATCACATTTAATCCATTTCTAGATTCGGTGGTTGCACTCTGATTGGATTACAGTCATCTGGAACTGCAGATTCCCACAACATCCATGTAATTTGGTGTTTTTTTTTTTTTTAAAGCACACATCAGCAGCATAAATCGACTGAGTTTCCAATTGAATACTACAGACAGACTGCCCAATATAATTATATTTTACTTAAATGAATCATATGTTGGGTTATCATATTGAAAAATAAGACAGAGATTTAGCGTTTACCTGATAAGCACACACTGGCTGTCATGTCTTTTCCACAGACAGCGGTAACACTCATTTGCAACGGCGAAAATGTGCGGAGGAAGTTCACCCAAATGATGCCTGCTGTACACACTCACGGCCTCGCTGTCATACAGACCCGCAATCTGCTTGTAAGGGTTCACCGCCGCCAGGATGGAGCCAATGTTAGTCTGCAAGACAACAGTTAATCGGTCATTTTTTCAAATATAAGTGTACAATATTGATATAAATTGCTAAAAATAATGTACCAGATGAGTGACGCATTGTGTGTTTACAAGAAATACTGTTTGTAACTCTCATGCGTCCAC
>SOMO01000042.1:796313-813401 GCA_028128575.1 Paedocypris carbunculus | reverse complement strand
AAAAAAAAAAAAAAAAATACATATTTTTACGAAAATACGAAAAAAATTAAATATTTGAACGATTTTGAATTGTAACATCTTTTACACAAAAAGTTAAGTATTTTTTACGCTTTGAGAATTGAGAATTGAGACGTCCCTCTCGCTCCTCCCCAACCCCCACATACACTGAAACAACCCCCACAGAACTGGAACCCAACACACTAGTCTACTCATCAAATAACCCATAACCCATCTTCATCTTCATCCAGGTTATTCCAAGCATAGCAATTTACTGCATAAATAACATCAGGTACAGTTTTCTATGCACAAGTATGCACAAGTTTTGCTTGAAATGTGCCTGTTTTGTAAATATATATTCATAAAAAATATAAGAAAAAAATAACAGTGAATTGAAAACATTGAAAAGAGTAACAACCTTCGTCGGTGTAAAAAAAAAAAAAGCTCTGGTGTGTATTGGGGCAGCTCTTCTCCACTGAAGGGGAAATAACCCCTGCCTTCTCTGCTCATGTAATATTAAATCTCTTTCCACTTCACTCTCCTCCCCTTTACTTTATTGGAGGGCATGTAGAAAGGGCAGCATTCATACTCCCTGTCTTTCATATCAGCTCTCCCTCTCTCCGAGCGTGCGAATGGAGTTCAGGCAGCAGCTACGTCAGCCGGCAGCAAGCAGCTGATGAGAGATCTGAAACCCGCGTGTATATCTCATCCCGCTCACATCGGCTGCTCTCTTCCGATGGATTCCGGGACTGACACATCTTGAAATACAGAGACGCTGAAGAAAACACTTTCAGTGTCGGAAAAGAACCTTGGAAAGAAGCAAGCAAAACATTTGAAGAATTGAAATCTTTTTGCTTTTGAAGAATAAGAGACAGAAAAAGGAGTTTGGGTACCAGAGAGAGTCCAGATGCGGATGATAAGAATAAAAGGAAGTGGACAAGGACAGAACTACAAAATGTAAATGTGGAGTGAAAAGGTGACCAGGACAGGAGATATTTATACATTAAAAAAAAACAACAAAAAACGCTTTGGAACACAGGATGGAAAGTTCTACTGAAATGTTCCTGCAGTCAGAATAGCTGGGAAGAGTCTGGGAGGATGCAGCAGAAGACTGTAAGTCTGTGAAGAACTCATCACAGGGAACGCTAGTCATCCACATGCTCATTGAATTTCTCTTGGACTCTAAGCACGAGGAGCTTCAACACAGGGGACTAAAACCAGGATGCTAGAAAAAAGCCTCCAGCCAAAAGTAGGCATGACTGATCTGGCGTCCTTCGCAAGCTCATCTTCTCTGCATGGCCTGTCTCGGGTGCTGGGTACCTCGGGCCGCATGGGTTTGAGACAGACTCTTTGGGGACTGGCACTGTTTCTCTCACTCAGTCTCTTCTTGTACCAAGCGGCTTGGAGCACAGCAACTTATCTGGAGCATCCCCACCTGGCAAGTTTTAGGGAAGAGACTCGCCGTGAGCTCACCTTCCCGGCAATCACTCTTTGCAATGTCAACCGCTTCCGTTTCTCTGCCCTTACTGATGCGGACATCTACCACTTGGCAAATCTCACTGGCCTGCCACCCAAAAGCCGCAGAGGACACCGGCCGAGTGAACTGCAGTACCCTCCTCCTGACATGCTGGACATTTTCCAACGAACGGGCCATCAGCTTGAAGACATGATGAAGCACTGTAACTTTAGTGGACAAAACTGCACAAGCAAAGACTTCAACGTGGTGAGTAGAGGTCTGCCAGTACTTGGTCTTTTGTGTTTGGCTGACTAACCCTAACCGTCATACCATAATTGGGAATTATTTTGGTTGTTTTTAAATACAGTGGGCTTTGCTTAAATGAGATGCTGGTTAAAAGCCGATTTATTGGCAGAAATCCTAAAGTCCATATCTCATATTTGTGCCGCTTTTTGGGGCAAAATTGCCATGTCCCAATTTGTACCAATTTACTGCATGATACCTTTTAAATAGTTGATGTTCTTTTGTTGTGATTTTGTGCTTATCTGTATTGCAGTCAGCTAAAACTAACTGATTCGTGCAGAGAGGGTAAATTAAACTTCATCCATCTGTGTCTGAACATCACGCAAGGTCAGCAGACAGTCAAGCAATCCTGAAATGTGCAATGTCAATTCAAGCATTTCTTTAATCCCACATGTACGCTCCTTGCTTTTCTTGTTGCGTCACAATCTGTCCGATCTGATGCCAAGTCTTATTTTGGTCAGAGAATGGATGAAAAATTCAGGAGAGGGACAAGTGACATGATTCGTGCATTAGCCCAATCAGGCTTGAGGAGAGACATGCTCGGCTCCCCACAGAAAGTTCCGCCTGGAAAATTGACATTTCATGATGTTCTGAATGTCACTTAAGTCGACATTGTTCTTTCATGGGAACTTCTATGACTAGATACATATTTTCTTAATAGGCATTTTCTCATGTCAGATTTTCTAGTTTGTAACTTGACTTTTATAGTTTTTGTTTTAAAAAATGTGGTTATTTTGTGTTAATTTCTGATTTGCATTGCCACAATCAGCAGCGAAAGAATTTTTTGGATGACAGAAAGCTCACAATCTTTCTTATCTTTTGAACTTCAACCAAAATGTTTCTGCACCATATAGAAGCTTGTTTAAGCATTTTGCATTTGGCTTCTTTGCAAATAAACTACAAGCTATACTTTGAAATACACATTTGCCAAAATCAACTAGGCTTTATTTTGGGAATCAAACTCATGGCTTTTTGATTAACTATGTGAGACAAATGATTGGTTTTGGAAATCTTTTTTTTACAGTCATTGCACAAACAAGCTCATCATTGACACGCATAATTTTCCACAAAGAGATGAGAACAAGCAGACAAATGTAACCAAATTCTAATACATTAATAAACTCAGTTTTAATAGTAGTATTTTTGTACTACCAGAATACAATAGTTAATAGTGACCTAACGTCTCTTACCTTGATCTTTCAATGTGATCACAGATAAGTGATACGTTTGTGTCCGAGATCCAATTTGATATGGTTTATAGAAGGAAATTAATAAGGAATCATTACTAACCAGTTTACTTCTGTGTCATTTAACAAATAAATATTTTGCATGAGATTTAAATTATAATCCAAGCCTGATTAAGTGAATTTTTTTGGCTCCAGTGGCTTTGGTTGAATGGTTACAACATTCTGTTTGTCAGAGATAAATGTAATTACTATTTTTGGAAAACAAGGGGGCAGCAGTAATCATTTCTGTAAATAATGACCACACAGCGACCTTGAGGGAACAAGAGCGTACAAGTCGAGAGAAGGTCAATGAATCAGCACTAACCTTTTTTTTCCCCATTTGATCTATAAAAAAATCTGCATTTGTGATTTTATCCAATACAGTGACATGGAAAAGTGTGAAGCGAGAGCAAAAAACATGCAATATTCATCACATGCTGTCAATAAAACACAATGCAACTACACAGTGGTGTCTATGTTTGTGTAAAGGCTGGCATCTCTCATCACTTTTATCCACTCCGCCTAACACTCTGTATGAATAATTATCAATTACGCTTGTCTTATACAACATTTATGTTTAAAATAAAGAGCTACAGTTACAGTATTAGGACTTATATTGACTATAATAGCAGTTCGTAACTATGTTTTTGTTTGTTAGTATTGATACTACGCCTTGAGAAATATTCTGTCTATGTCCTTTTCTAAAAAGCCAACCTTGAAGAGGCTGGAGAAATTGTGTACCACTTTCTTCCATCCAGATATTCAGTTGTGGGCATCATTTGATCAGCCAGATCGGTTGAGATTGGACAATAATTCTAGATCAAAAAATTCCCTCTCGTCTCGTGCTTTTCTACTGTAAAGATTATGAAGAACTCACTAAAACATATAGTCTGCTCATTATATCAGTTCACCTCTTCTCGGGTTAAACCATTCGAGACCTCATCTCATCCCTTCCTGAGACTTCAGCTTGGTCTTAACAGCAATGAGCCGGGGTTCCTTTGAGCTTCTTTATGTGTGGACATCAAGACTCTCATGCTGTTCTGAAACCCAGGCCTTTATCTGTGCCCAATACTTCATTTTGGGACCAACAAATGACCTTGCAGTCTCTTCTGAGATCAAATGAAGACCAGGTCAGTCATTTGTTGTGTCTGGTTTGTTTCCTGCACACTCACCTTGAAGGCACAGAGTCTTTCAGATGTTCTACAGCTGTCTTCTTCAGACAAACGGCTATAAATTCATGGACATCCCATTTAAATTCATAGCCGTTACCTCATTGGGCTGAATAGAACCAAGTGTATCTGATTTTTTAGAGTAAAGCCCTGTGTTTGCTCGAGAATCGCAGTCTCTTACTGCATGTATGTCTACTAATTAAAATGTTCTCTCTCTTACATTGTTCAGTTCAGAACTCTGTTCAGTTCAGAGAGTGTGTTCTGTTGACACATATCATGCTTTGCCACACATTACTCATACGTACTTCAGAACATTGTGAAACGCAAATTTTGGTTAATTCCATCTGGTTTACAACATGTTGGTATTCTTCTGCTTGTCTTGTTCAAGTTAGTAGAGTCGAGTCCCGTAAGTCTCATTACTAAGCCACACATTTCAAACGCCTGACTTATTGGAAATATCTTGAAAAAAATCTTCATAGATACAAAACATGAAATGATAAATATACTGATCACACGTTTCAAGCATTTTCAGGGTATAAATCCATGTAAAGATTTAATTACCGTATTTGCAATGGTAAAAAAATGGGTTCACCATCACTAAATTTGCCCTGATCTAGACACAGACACACACACACACCCACACACATGTATGTGTGTGTATATAATTGGAAATTAAAACAAATAATAATAATAATATTAATGCTTTACAGATTCATGAAGAACACATGGAGGTTATACGGAATACGTGTTGAGATAAAGTTCGCAAACTGTTTGCTCGAGAGAGAACATATAGCACAAATCTGCCCGACAACATAGCCTTTTTTTCTTTGAAACTAACTTCTACAAAAAGCATGTGTTCCCTACAGCAGTTTCAGCAGAATGTTTTAAAAACACAGTTTGTGCAGATCATTTGAACTTTTCAAATAATTGTACAGCACCAGTCACAACAGCAAACTATTGCAAAGACAGTAATAGGAAAACCAAAGTGAAAACCAGAGTAGGAAAGCAATAGAGCATGGCCTGGATAGACTGCAGAGAAAACAAAAAACTGTAACTATCAAAGCAGCTAGATAGAAAGTCTTTCTTTTGCTCTTAGCATCCTGTTTGTTCCATAAAATAATGATAAAATAAATTATAAAGATATGTTTGTAAACTAAATGCCAGGCCAAAATAACCTGCTTTTGAAATACGCATCATATTTGCACAAATATAAGCACCCCCCTGGTTTTTCAGGCACAAAATGGAAATTGAACCAAAAATTATAAAAAAAAAAATCTAAATGAATATATATAAAAAAATAAATGTTACAAATAAACAGCTAAATAGTTCTCTTACTCTTTTTTTTTTTTTTACCTCTTTTAACTAAACATGACTATTTTACTGAACAATAGATAAAAAATTGTACTGTTAAATATTTTTCTAAATGTATATCTCCAGTAATGCTATCATTCCACTTGCTAGGTCACCATATGGGGGTATTCCGGGTTTCAGAGAGCAAGATTTTAAAGTAAACAGTTAGAACATTTAGAGTCGCAGAAACGCATGACGGAGGACAATAGAAATCTGTGACTAATCTAATCGAGTTCGGAAAACAATTCGATCTTTCAGCGTCTGACAAAGTAGCTCAAAGCAGCTAACCATCACATGCACAAGCACACGCACACAAAAGATCTATAATACTGTATAACCACATTTATGTGTGATGATGAACGTCTGCATAAATACTTTGCTGCTGAATATTTACTATAAATCACTTTAAAATTGTATTGACAATTCTTCTCACTTAGATACCACTTTGATTCATTCTTCTTGCTAATTTTAAAGTATTTTCTACTACTACTTTTATTCTAAAGTAGTAAAATGTTTGTTCGATTATACACTACTCTAATAAGTACTACTCTATTGGAAGGATTTTCTGAACTTGCTACAAGAAATATGCTATGAAAAAATTGTAAAATGGATGTGCATTACACTTTCCTGCTTTAATGTGAAGGAATCTCCACTTGCTTATAAATAAATCAGTTTATCAGTATGACCATCTGAGTTCCGAAAAGGCTCAACAGAAGGAGCCATGCTTTTTTTTTTTTATTAAACAAACAAGTAAGCATAAAAAACATTGTGTTACTAGTACACATACATTTAGATATATAACTGATTCTGTCAAATTTACAGTGCTTTGGGCTCTAACTAAATATTTCACCAAAGTAGAGCAGAATGATGATCATCCTCCGAATATTAAAATCTCACCGGAAATCCTTCTTATTGGTTTGAAATATTTTAATGTTCTCATTTAGGGTTTTTGTCTTGTGCCTTTTACTCTTGGTGTATCGACCGTGATTTTTGCCTTGCTCCTTTAGTTGTTTGACACAGGTTGACTTTCTTGAAGTGTAAAGAGCACCTGGATACTCGGGTTAAATTATGGATACCTTTCTGTAAAAATTATTCATTTACACGTTATGAGTCACCAGTTCCAAGAATACTTGGAAAAAAAGTAGAAAGGTATTACATTTTAAAAACAAAACAGATTCAACTTTATTGTCATTGTGCAAAGTACGTATACAGATTCAATGCAATGCACTTAGCATCTAACCAGAAGTGCAAATGAGGTATATTTACAGTTATTAAATAAATATACTGTGAGACACAGGCCCATTACAGAACCAAGGACAGTAGTATTTTCCCGTAGTATTTTTAATGACAATTGAGATCACGGAGTGGTCACGGCAGACGTGGACATGTGTTTCCAAACAAAATTGTTAGCTTGACTTTTAATCTCACTTTTCCCACCATCCTGGATTAAAAAGTTTCTGGCTATGATTCTTGTCTTCTTTCAAGGCTAATTTATGTCCAACAGCCGGATTTAGGGATTACATTTTGAGCTACTCCTAAATTCAATTGCTTGTTTGAAGTTGCTTCAGTATGAATGCAGCGTTTCCGGCTACTCAGCAACATGCAAATAGCAGGGGCATCAAGAGGATGAGAGAAGAGGAAAAGAAGATGGACTGATGAGAGAGTGAGAGAGATGGAACGTGTGAGAAAGACGGAGCTGATGAGCTCCTGCACTGCCTTTAGATTATTTAAAACACTAATCACATTCCTATCAAAGACTGTTTGGGATAAAAGGAAGTCGCTTAATTCAACTACCTTCAAACGGCATCTCATTAACGTCAGATCATGTTTCATTAACCAAGCTGACTGGAGATTTTGTACTGTAAGGCTTTAAGAATAGATTTTCCGCTTTTTTACAGAAATGATGAGCATGTGAATTATTTTTTCTGACATGAGGACTGCGATTATGCAGTGAATTTACATTGCTGCTTCTCGTTTCTCATGACTTTGTGTGGCTTTTAAACCACACCGGATAAGACCTTAAAACAAAGTCAACATATACATGCTCGCCTGGCCGCAAAGTTGTCAAGTGCATGCCAAAAAAATCAATTTGAGCACATCCTGAGCGCTTAATTTAATAAGTCGCCACATTGATGCAATAATTCCAATGGTCTGTCACTTCACATTAAGAAATACTGCGTTCAGAGGCTGGTGGAGATGCTCTTTTTGGAGTTTGTACGCTTTCCCTGGGCTCACCTAGTACCATGTCAACGTACAGAAACGTCGTAATTCTCACAAAATTCACTGTAAAACACAACAACATTACAACTCACTTTACACAATAGCAATATGAAATATAAGGTGTTTTGTTACAAATGCTTTCAACTATATTGCATACAGCTTTTTCATTTTCTATAAGTCATGTAGGTATGGCATGTACAGAATGTACAGAAACCGCGATTAAAGTCACTTTAGATAAAAGTGTGTGTAATGGTTACAACTCCGGTCAAAGCAGGAAAGCCGGAGTTTGTGGGTGACAAAATGTTGACAGGTACTCACTCAGAAACTGAGGAACATGACAATGTGCAACTTTAATGACCGTCAGAGGACAATGGCTCAGGTGAAGACTTAAATACACAGACAGATGAGAAACAGGTGGCAACAATCAAACCGATGATTACAAACACAAGATGGGAACAAAGGCTCATGGAAAATGTAGTCCATGACCCTAGTCCATGAACCTGACAGGAATTTAAAAATGTGATCTCTTTTTGATTTCCTCTTGTTTCTAATTTATTCTTGCATTTACTGAAGGAAAAATGTTTTCATAAGGTTTTTAGAGGTTTGTAGAATATGTTAAACACATTCTGTACAATCACAACTTTGTTTTTTTAATTTTCTTGTATTTAACCTTGTTGTTTTGTATATTTAGTTGAGTATTGTACGTGAAAAAAGCCACTAGAGGCCTAACCCGGAGCAGTGGGCAGCCTTAAGCCATGGTGGTGGGTAGCATGTAAGGGTCAGTGTCTTGCGTTAGGATACAGTTGTGAATAAATCACACCGGACCGCTATTCAAACCTGCAACACAAAGCTTGCATCTTTTATCCGACTAATGCAAAATAGTCCCTATGGATAATTGTGTATAATGCATACTACTGACAATACTAAGTGGTATTACACTGAGAACAAACATTTGGAAAGTGTAAATAACAAACAAACTACAAAGTAAAACTCATTGTACCGGGATTTGATCTTGGCGACTTGTTTTTTCCCTAGCACATGTTACGTGTGTGTGTGTGTGTGTGTGTGTGTGTGTGTGTGTATGTGTCTTTGTGTGCAATATTTCTAAATTATGAAATTCTAAGCGATTCCTTCTCTCATGATCCACAAAGACAGAAGAAGCATGAATTGTGTATGCGTAAATCAGTATCTTTTCAAATCACCATCCAGTCTCGCCTTCTTGTCTATGCTATTGAGTATATCAATAAAAGCGGCTCTAAACTCTACTCAAACCTGACATCCTCTGTCACCCCGAGAGCTTAACCAGCCGTTCCTGTCACATTCCCACTCAACTGTCCTGTCAGCGCGCGAAACACTGAAGATTCCTGTCTGCTGGTGCTCTGATCCGAATCCGGCAATGTTGTGAAAAACGCTTTAGCAAAAAAATCACATTTTTTCATCGAGAGCCGCTCGAAAGCATAATTTGATCAAAACTAAAGAATCAGTTTCAATAATCTGAGCTTCAGCACATACTTTGTTAATACAACAAACATTTGAAGCAAAGCTGTCTGTTTCGAGTGTTGAGATGCGATGCTCTTTAATGCATAAACTCCCTGATGTGAGTCCATATCTTATTCCTCCCCCTCTTTTCAGTGATGGGACAGAAGTGCTGACATTTCTTTTGACTTTAGGCGGAGAGTGTGTGATGTCAGCGCGGTCCCAAATGGCCAGTCCCATCAAAGGACGCAGCAGTGTAGAGGCTTTAGGCGCAAAGATGTTACTGCACAGGCCTGTCAACTTCAACCTTCACATCAATCAATGGAACGTTATCTTTGTAATGTATGACTTGCTGAAATTAAGGCAGAGATGGATAGGTGAAGTGATTCATGATTTTTGACATGGCGAATAGTGAACGGTACATGGAACGCATCTACAGATGGAGAGATGCATTATGGCAGCACGTCCCACTGAGAGGCTATTACGAGAACGACCCGGGAGCAAAAGAGAGAGAAAAAAGAGAAAACGAGAACCAGGTGGCACTAAAATGGGACACTGAGGTCATTTCAAACAATCTTCCATATGATGGCAACAGCCAATGAACCATCTCAAAGCATGTTTCAGTCGGAAAACATTTCTCAGAATGGTAACACAACATTTATCAAAAGGTCTGTCTAGACCTTTGAATTTAGCGAGAATAGGTTCAGTGTAGCACAGCTTGTCAGCTCATTTCTGGAAGGTAACACCAAACCCAAGACAAACCCTCCAGCATGGAAGCAACATCTGCCTCGGAGCTCCAGGATGTCTTACACTGCCCACGGCAAGAGAAGAAAATCTTTGCTGTTTCTGGGTCAAACTGTCACAAAATACACTGTAAACTCTAGCACATTCTGTACCTCTCAGAGGCGTTGCTGTACATATTTTAGATTAGAGCGATGTTGAAAATTGCTGTGAACCTAAGAAAAGAAAAGTTAACAACGATGAGATAATAACAATGCGGGTTAATGCAATCGTTGAGCAAACGATGTAAGCTCGAACAACGTAATAAATCTCTGCGAGACTAACTCATCGCACAGATAGATGTTTTATGATATACACTTCCTTACACATAATATGCATAGGTGTAAAGAGTACTTGAAAACCATACTTGAGTGAAAGTACTTACCTTACTGTAAAAACTACTCCATTACAAGTTACAAGTCACCAATTTTAAGAAGACTTGAGTAAAAGTCAGGAAGTATCCAATGTTAAAAAAAATTAAGTGTTTTACTTGTAATGAGTTAGAGGCTCAAAAAGCATAAAAAAAAATGAGAAAACACAAAACTCTTTATTTAAGAGGTTTTATTTCCTAGTGTAGAAATGAAAATTAACACCTCAATGTTTGAACAAAATCGATAAAAAAAGAACGAAACGTCAGTATCAGTCAAACTCAAATATTCAAAAAAAGGGCTACTGCTAATTCACTTTCACAATTTAGTCCATGAATAACATATATTGTAACTTCTGCACCCTGCCCAAAAAATTAACCACGGTAGAAAAAGATGCTGACTTGATGTGCACACTCACATTGTAACATAACAATAACTGTCCATTCAAATGTAGTGTAGTAAAGAGTACAGATACTTGATCAAAATGTAGTCAAAAAGTGGCTTTTTTAATATTCAGTACAAGTACAGAGTAGCAAAAAAACAAGTTACATAAGGAAAGTAACGAAGTCCATTTATTCAATTACCTAACACCACTGATAATATGCACATACAGTATATACATACAACACACGGCACCAGATGAAAGGATGAGAAGACACAAATTCACAGGTGAGACAAAAACCTAATCCGGTTTAATTGTTTTTCTTCGTGTATTCAGTGCATTTAATTCTGTGGAACAAAAGCTTATTTGAATTCTTTCGATGAAATCTCTAATGAAAACCAAACTTTTTCAACTTACAACGCTTAACACTAGCACACAGAGAAAGATCTAACTAGTACCAGATACAAGTACAAATACAAAATCAATTGAAGAGTTACTATTAGGAGTTAGGAGCATTTGAACAGAATCAAAACTAATAATTGATCAAACTACACACATAACGAGAAGGCGGGTAGCAACACAAAAACCAAAGTCTCTGATCAGCCTTTACTTGTACGTATATAGAGCTCTTTTCTGGACATAATTTAGAGCTGTCCAGAAAAACACTACATACTTGTATGACTACTGTAAAAATGCCACATCACACGTAAGATGCTCAAATATGATCCTTTCAAGACCACCGCTGCATTTGTTCCATTTGTACGTCAAGTCCCGTTTTGGTCATTGTGTCAGTATTGGGTTAATTTATTGTTTGGCTTACCGCAAAGTGCTTAAGATCAGACGCAGACACCTCAGGCAAAGAACTAGCTCGGCTTCCGGCTTCCACTGACGTGATTGGATGGTCAGATGATGATGCCTCTGCCATGGGCGAATACTCAGGTGCAGCCTCCACTGTCATAAGCAGAGACTCAGATGCTGATGCTGTGAGCGGAAACCCAGATGTTTGCCTCAGACACGTCTTCAGGCACAGACATAGGCATGTCCTCAAAAGCAGATACCTTGTGTGGCGGCACAGGCACAGTTTTCCTCAGATGTCATCGGCTCGGGCATTTTTTGGGTGTGAACTGCTCTGGTACTTCCTCAGGCTCTGACACAGAAGGCTTTGATGCCTCCTCAGGCTCTCTCAGCACAAATGCATATTTTTCTGTCCACTCTTAAACTCGCGATTCTCAGAAACAACTTTCTTTTTCTTATTGATGGGGTGAATCAATAAGAATCAATAAGAATGGGGTGAATGGGGTGCTTAGCTTTGAGCACCCCATTTACTTTAAGGTAATAAAAACAAAAAAAAAAAAAAAAAAAAAAACAAGTAATGATGCTTTATTTGCCAACGATTGGCCATTTAGAGCGTTGCGGTTGAGTGACGTACTTGTCACATTGCTCTTAGTGCCGATAAATTATTCTTAAATCCTCCAAGATAAATTTGATATATTAACTAAGATGTATGTGTGTGTGTGTGTGTGTGTGTGTGTCTGTTATATATACACACTTGATACTTCAAACCAAATCAGAAAACTACTAGACCGATCTAACAGAGTATGAAAATAATTATTATTTGCAATGGATGGCTTACGATCACTTAAATCCAGATGAATATGAGTTATATTAGAAGAACATGAAAGGTAAACAGATGTGATGCTAACCACAGTGTGATGTGTGAGTCAGGATGCTGGAGAGACAGAGAGGTTCTACCCTCAGTAGGGAATCAATCAGGCCATCATTAAGTGTGATGTTGTGCATTGATTAACCCCAGCATGAGGTCGAAAGCGTGATGGAACTTATTCTGTATAACCTTCAGCTTTAAACATGCACAGTGGTGGAAAACCAAACGGGTCAATGTTACTCGAAATAGTTCAAATATGCATACAGCTATAGACATGCGTAGTTGCATCTCAGATGGAAGGTTGGGATTTGTTGGTTGCCTAGGGCCTTGGTTTCTGTATTGGCTTGGTTTCTTTAACACAATTGTTTTTGAAAAATGTAACAGTTAGATTTGCAATGGTTAAATTATTGTGTCTGGTAGTGACAGAGAAGTAGTTGTGCAAAGCCTGAATTTGTCCACATACTCACGTTCTCCTGCCTCTTGCGACACACTCCCAAAGATATTCACCTCTGGTCCATGTTTTCTCCTCAAGCTCCTCGGAGAAATGTTCAAGCTTTCAGCCTAATGCTGGCTGATCTACAGAGGTATTTACATTATTGATGTCTCTCAAAGAAAACACAGCTCAACTAAACCTACAAGATGGTTTTGGTAGTTGATGAATTTGACATCATATTTGCCTTATATTCAACCAACAGTAAAAATCCTTTTTTTTTGCAGAAACAGTTTGTAAAATAGAACGTTAGTGTTTAGTCTAAAGGTACACAACAAAATAAACGGATAAAAACAACAAATTACAAAACTCAGTACACAATCTGTTCAGAATACATGGATTACTGTGTATATTACACTTTTAATACAGTATTAATAAAGTTTAACAACTGTTTAACAAAAAGATAACAGTTTTACAGAACACAAGACAGTTTCAAATTGATTGACACACCATGTTTTATCTCAGCTGCTTTGAAGAAAAAAACATCTCAGTCAAATAGTTTGAACATCGTTGGTGGGGGGATGACGACAAGTGGAAATCAGAACTGGAGATTTAGATTGAGGAAGTGTGTCCTGGTACTGGTTGGTACAGTAGAGCCCTGATGCCCTGGAGGAACACGTTCTCCGCTGTCATGGCCTCCTGACGGTTCTTGAGAGGTCTGTGCTCTGCAGCCGTGTCCTCGTACTTGTTTCAGGAGTCGCTTGTAAAAAGGTGGCTCTGCAACATAACTACTCCATCTTCTACAAACCTCAATGACTCGATAGAATGAAAGTTGAAATGTTGAGCAAAAGATGAGGGCTAAATGCTGATTAGATGGATATTTAAGAACTCCTAACGTAAATTGTGAATTAGTAAGTAAATTACCGTACTTACGTGGAAAAAANAAACCTTAAACAACATTGAAACAACAAGCTGCCGGTATAAAAAGTGTTTTGTTCTACATTAAATAGTTGCTCTCTTCAGCAACTAGGCCCGAGATTAATGTTCAGTAGCTGATCTGTGTCTCTGTTGTTCACCGACGTGTGGTTATTCAAGCAGTCGGTGAATGTATCAGCGTCTGTTAAGAATTTTAGAAAACACGGAGCGGAAGTAGCATTTCATTACTGTTCTTCAGATCACTGGAGCAGAAAACCTGGAGCAAGACAGCAAGACTGTGAATAAGTGTGCATCCATGTTCCTGTTATTTGTTTATGTTTTTAGGGCCAATGCTAAAATTAATTTCCATTTTCAAATCCCTTACCATAATGATAAACAATATTTAGCGTTTTAATGCCTTATGTTTAATGTAGGGCCTCAACCAGTCATTATTTTAATCAGCGCTAAAATTATTTATGAGAGAAATAGTTTTCCATGTACAAACACCCGCACACNCACACACACACACACACACACACACACAACTACAAAATTCTTTTAAAATAGGTGATAGGCTGCAGAGTGATACTTCAATCAAGTGCTTTCTTGACCCAATTTAAAATATGATGGATTACTTGTTACTCATTTGTAACTATAGCACGTCTATGTCATTCAGTTATTTCTGGTAGTAAAACCAATAACTGGAAAACTAATGAGGAAAAATTGACAAAGAAAACACATTAGATGAGCATCTCTTCAGTATCACCTTGTCACGTTTACATTGTTTGATGAACAAAAGATTATACAAGTCTTTCAGTCAAGAGTTTGCACTTGTAAAAGGAACATCTCAGATTGATCAGCCAACCTGCTTCCTGTCCTGCTCTTCATTGCTACGATTTGTTTTAGCTTGGAAGCCCCGATCAAGACACAAACACAATACCTGAACCTCATCTCTGAACCACAACTCCCACAGTCTCTAATGTTTTTCCTGTTTGTGATCTTGACATAGTTGTGCCCAACTTGTGGACTGATTCAATTCTAACATTTCAGATTTTAATTTTGTTTCTAAACAAACAAACAAACAAACAAACAAACCAAAAGTCATCAAAAAATTAGAGGTGTCTAGTACTTTTCACAACTGGACCTTGAAAACAGAAAGATTTTATACCGTCAAATATTAGAACGCTATTTAAATAAATACAATATTACCTGCTTTTAATGACTGGTTCAGTCAATATATAACATATATAATCATGTGGTGTATTTTGGGATTTTGGATATTTTTGCCTGCTGCAAAGTATTGTTTCTTGTAAAATGCATACTGAAAATGTATTCTAGTATCTTTTTTCCTGTCTTGCTTTGGATCTTGCCTGTTTCCCATTTTTTACTGAGTGCTGCCTGTCTCGACCTCTGCCTGTTGTTAGTCTGGATTTTTGCCTTGCCTTTAATCTTTTTATTTGCTGTGGATCATGACCTGATTCTATTATAAAGGAGAGTATAACACAAGAGGTGAGCTTGGTGTCATCCGTAGTACAGTAAAAGTGAATTTGATTTTTACAAAATACAAGAACCAAGCAAAAGCATAAACAGAACCCTGGGGAAACTGTAGTTTCTGTGAGGAATGGTTTTACCTGAAATAACTGAGTGCAATCAATGCGATAGGGATTTGAGTTAACCTGTCAAGAGGTTTGTTATTGATTCAAATCTCTAGAAGTTAGTCCAGTAAGATGGAATAAGAAATCGAATCAAAAACCTCTAGTCAAGCCTCATGATAATAGACTACAGACAATATACTGTAAGCAAGGTAGTTCCTATAAAGCAAACTAGTCAAAACATAGACTGCAATTGTTCACAGGGAGGGAGTATAGGAAACAGCAGGGCAAAAAAGCATTTTGTGCGTTACAAGTGTACCGTATTTCATAAATGATTCCAAGTTTTATAAAATACTGTACAATCGTTGTGTACAATAGAGTGTACAATAGTTGGTTTACGTAGGAGTGACGAGCAAGAATGTTTAGTGAGAAAGTACTGTAGCACCAACTTGAGATCAATTAGGGTCAAAACAATTAATTTTAGTCGTAATTTTCCTAATGCTACAGTTTTTTCAAGATTCTTGGAAAGGAAAGAAAGTTAGAAAAGAGCTTGTGGTTAAGATACATTTATTTAGTAATTAGAAGGAGAAGACGGCTATGCTACTTTTGTCTTTGTGGAGTTGTCAGGTTGTAAAGTCTGGCACAATCCTCGATTGATGTGTTTTTTTACTAGGGTTATATCAGACAGAAGGTCGGATACTATTCTTTTATAATACTGCTCGATACTTGATTTGATTCTGCTCTTTATTATTTCGTGCCAAGCCTTTTTACATTGTCTATGCACGTCTTTGTTCTACAGGTGTACACACGATATGGAAAGTGCTACACATTTAATGGAAACAGGACGTCACCCAAGCGAGTGAGACAGGTAGGCAGCGGAAACGGGCTGGAGCTGATGCTGGACATTCAGCAAGATGAATATCTGCCCATCTGGAGAGAAACCAGTGAGTACATTTCAAAGTATGCTTTGGTACTATTTTTAATGACTATTCAAAATGCAATCCTTTTCAAAAAGCATCAATGATTTCCTCAAGTGATCTGTTCATCCTCAGATGAGACAACTTTGGAGGCTGGCATCCGTGTTCAGATACACAGCCAGGATGAACCGCCCTACATTCACCAGCTGGGTTTTGGAGTCTCGCCAGGGTTCCAGACATTTGTTTCCTGTCAGGAACAGAGAGTCTGTATCTCTGTCTGTCAACAAACCTGTTAATCTAAGTATTACAGAAGTTGTGAGGAAAAAACATCTGTTTTTTTACTAGCTGATGTACCTGCCTCAGCCCTGGGGGAACTGCCGCTCTTCCTCGGAGCCTGCGATTCCTGGGTACCACAGCTACAGCATGAGTGCCTGCAGACTGCACTGCGAGAGCACACAGGTGCAGAGAGAATGCAACTGCAGGATGCTGCATATGCCCGGTGAGCTCCATCCCTGTCTATATGTCCATTCATCATCTTCGCACATATTGCTATGATAAACTTCATAGTGATATCTAATGCTGGAAGTCACAGGCACCAAACTACACCATCAGAACTACATATACTGTAATTATTTTTAAGAAATAAACTTTTAATAAATTACTGCTTTTATGTGTAGCACAATAAGTTTGGATTGTTTCTTTTGTTGGCTTACAACAAGGTTTTTCCCATAGTACAAACTAGTAGAATGTTTGTATACTAAATAACACTGAAAAACAGGAATCCTCTGCCAAATATGGCTATATTTTTACAAACTAAATTAATAAAGCAGTTGCACATTTATAT
>SOMO01000042.1:767509-793036 GCA_028128575.1 Paedocypris carbunculus | reverse complement strand
CTTTGTTCTCTTCCATCAGATACATTTGATGACGATGTTTGTAAAATAAGGTATTGTAAGCTACATATGGGTAGGGTTAGTTTAGGCAAACTTACGTAACAATTTAGGCACTTAAACATTAAATTTATTTTTTGCTTGATTTTAGCAAATGCAATATCATTACAAAGTTATTTTGTTTATGTTCCAATTAAATGCACGATTATTAGAGAGTTTGTAAGTGGTCAAAAAACAAAAAACATTCAATAGTTGAATGTGGATTAGTAAACAAAGTCCCAACTGCACTGATAAAGTCAAGTGAGTAATCTTGCCACAGTCACAGTAATGTAAAAGTAATTAAGAGAACCAAACCAGGTTTGTTCGACAAAGAGTTCAAAGCCTATAAGGCCAATCATCTTCGAACAGGCCACAGTTCTGATTTGAATTAATGTATGAAAAATAAACATCCAAAAAATAAAAATCAATGTGAAGGAGCAGATGTACATGTAATTGATCGTGTATCCACAATCTGCTGAATATCTCACAAAACAGACCGTGAGATTTAAGTGAATGTTACTAAATTGAACAACAAGTCGGCTTGTTTCAGTTTTGACAGAGCATGTTGACAAACATAGTGCGAGTTTGACAGGCTATTTGTTCTCAAAATGAGTCCAAAAAAGATTTGACTTGTGTAGAGAACAGCACACACTTCATCATTTATAACGATGTATGCAAACATGATCCAAAACAGTTCAAAGGTTTGCCAATTATAAAGGAATCTGACTATTTCATTTGCTAGAAAACTATGTGCAAAAATGTTCTGTTGTTTTTTTACTCGGTGGTTTCATTCCAGCATGAAGGAATGTAAAGGCAGTAATCTGCACAGGAACAGGAAGAGTGGGTGGAAAACTGGAGACTTTTTTCCACTGGAATGTGCTGGATGGCGTCTAAATACTAAAATAATGCAAATTAAATTGGATCTGGTTAAAAAAAACATTCAGCAGATTTGCTGAACTGCTGACTTTTGCTAGAAACACAGATTACTTTACGCACACAATACAATTTAGAGCAAATCAGTGCTCTGCGTTTCGTAAAAAAAGTAAAGTGAATTAATTTAAATCAGTTTTCGCTAAAACATCACAACTGTATTTGAACTGTTGGTAAATATAATTCAATTTTGTCAAATCATGTTGTCAAATATTGATGCACGTCTGACATGTGCCAGTGAGACAGTTATGAAAAAAAATAATAGAATTTTCCCGACCATCATATTAAACATGGCATGTCAACAAAAAAATTGACCCAAAATTAGATTAAAGGATCTTTTGGGACAAATCACACTATATCTAGAACTTAGGACCCTCTACGTATTCAAACAGAGGACTTGACTTCTAGTCTCGTCCAGTTGACTAGTCTGGTCCAGAAAAAAGGCTTGTGAGATGAGAGTAACACTTCTCATGAAACATTGCCATGGTCTTGTGCAAATATCAGCATGGCCAGTTGGGACCGTGAGCCCAGACCATTAAGGTTGCTCTGCAGGCAGCGGTGGAACATCTCCTCACTTAACCGAGGATTACAGGTTCGGTTGCGGTAGGCCTGACGCAAAGCCGGCTCAACGGCGCGAAAAACATGAAGTCCAGCGTTCTGAACAAACAGATCATAGAGTCCCACGTTCTCCAGCAGCTCCTCGTTATCCCGCATGTCTGCAGCCATCCGTGTTCGCGAGGTAATATAGTCCGAGTTATAAAAGCAGGCCTCTCCAAAGCTGTGGCGGTCGAAATGACCCGCGTCACTGAGCAGGTCTGATGGGGCACGAGGAGTCTGTTTGGGATTTGCAACACAGGGGTCGAATTCCTGGAAGTGGATTGGAAAAAAAGTCTGCCAGCCACTGATAGTATTCATCCGACATCGGTTTAAGAACTCCGAGTTGAGCTCCGTGTCAGCAGTCACCAGAAGAAATAGCGTGTCCACTGGGTGTTTTCTGGAAACAATGTCTAGGATTCGCAAAACGCTTGAACTTTCCGTCCTAATGCTTATCCAAGACACCTTCACATTAATAAATCTGCGCTCGGTGTCTGCGATCTTAGCCTTGACCTCACGGAAGACGTCATTCGTACTCACTTTTTGTGCCTCGGCCGGTTCATAGATGAATAGAAAGCTGAGGAGCACATTCTCTCTCCTCTCAAACAAGTTGGAGCTGTGATCTAGGAAGCGCAGGGCGACAAGGGACTCGTAACTAGTGAGTGGTACGAGGACGTGCACTCGCGTAGCCTCTGTGACATACGGCATGGGGAGAATCTCCACCTGGCTGAGAGGTCGGACCAGGTGAACGCGCCGTGTGAAAGGTTTGTAGCTTCCTAACACGGTTGTGGCCTGGAACTGCAGCTCCATCATGTACTCCATTCCTCGAGAGTGGTCAAAACGTCTGTAGCCATTCACCAGACGCGGAGACCCAAGTCGTACAGCAGGGTTGTACCTCTTGTTGAGTTCTTCAGCGGCGACCTTGATGACATCCGTCACATCCTCACGATCAGCCCCTTTGAGGTAGCACTTGGGGGCTCCATCTACACAAGTGAAAAGATGCTCTTCCGAGAAATAGTCCCAGCGCAGAAGCTCAAAGCGGCTCTTGGGTTGAAATGGAGCTGGAATGCCAATGGGCCACGTTACACTTTGGTTTCCGTCCATTGCATCGTCGCTGATTTTCTTTATCTCGGACTAAAAATGTATGAAAAGGTATAAGACAGAACCAGTCCAGGTTAAACAACTGTGCTGCGATGTTGACTATACAGTTTCAATGTATTCCAGTTATTAGAGTTTTTTTTTTTTTCAAAAAGAGTAATTTTTACTGGAGACTTTATGGAAATATATTGCACATTTCTTTGAGATTTCATTAAATATTTATGGTAAAAGAGGTATGATGTACTATGCATCTACTTAAACACAAAAATTAAAGCACTAGAAAAATGTGAGGGCGTGAAAAATTTAGATTATTAGGCAATTCGATTATTATCTGATCTATAAATGTCAAGGCTCTTATTTAATAAATCTATAATTTTAATAAAAAAATACACTACCTGTGTGTATTTTATTTTGAATACCTGCAGTTTCTTGATCTCCTCTGACGTTTTAAGTAGTTCCGCTTCTGTGAATAGCTTGTGCAGACGGTAGAACAGTGTAGCACTGGTCACAGGATGAACAGCCAAAGCTTTCTGCAATACATCTTCCTCCATTCTCTCTATCGCCATATTGTTTGCCATCTGATAATGCTGATATTTCAATCCCTGAAGCAGAGTTAAAGTTCGATTAAAATGTAACATTATTGTATATTGACAAGATAGGACAGACAGATGAATTGATGATTAAAAATTGATGGATTGATTGCTGGCTAGATGTAAGGATGCATGAGTGCTTGGGTGGATAGATGAATGAATGGATGGATGGATGATTGAATGGATGGATGAATAGTTGGGTAGATAGATGGAATTATCAATGGTTAGGTGGATATATGGATGGTCAGTTGGATGGATAAATGAATGAATGAGTGGTTGGGTGGATGGATGGATGGATAGATAAATGAGTGGTAGGGTGGATGGATGGATGGATGGATGAGAGAATGAGAGGGTGGTTGGGGGGAGAGATGACGGATGGTAGTTGAATGACTGGATGGATGAATGGGTAGTTGGGTGAAGAGATGGATAGGTAGTTGGATGGATGGATGGATTTGAATGGGTGGGTCAATGGGTAGTTGGAGGGATGGACATACAGATGTTGTTATTTGCTGTGTGGTTAATAGATTACACACTCTATTAAGACACTCCATAATAAAAATGTGAACAAAAAACTTTTCACGTGTTCCAGTAACACTGGCTTGTTTCGGCTCGGCTCTGGTCATCAGGTTGTTGTAATTAGCACTAATGCCATTTAACGTCTTTCTGTAGCCAGACTAATTAAAGCAGATCACAGCCGGTCTGGATCTGTCCTGTCAAGAGCAGGAAGTCATTCACTCTGTGACTCAGCAGCAGAAGATTTAGATTATTCCATTAAAGTAATCCTGAGGTTCAGAAGCTGCTTTACAATTCCCCTCTAGATCTAATATGCCACTTTCTCAAAGTAATAAACTGCACGAGACTGGAGGCAAACAGCTAAACAGCTTCTTAATATGCCAAGAATAATTCTTGAAACAAATCAGCTAAACTATAAACACCACAAAACCCTTATAATTTCTATATAAACCCAAGAACAAATGCAGCAACTCGGCACAGCGCATTTTTAGCCGCAAAGATAAATACAGTATTTCATATTGATATATTAGTTTATTTTCTGTTTTTACGCTGACATCACGTCCTGATTACAACCTGATCAAGCTAATACTGTATAAACACAACTAAAAATGTGCGCCCTCACCACTCGCCTTGCACTCACCACCATCAAAGTCTTGATTTAACGTGGCAACTCGCAAACCACTGCCTATAGCAAATACCTAGCTGGTTTACCAAGCTCGTGTATTTTTAACAAAATCACTCATGTAGAGGGTTATAAACAAACATCAACACATCTCTAAGCTTGTTGGAGGTAAACTGTCACTTCTCTGATTTCAGAACTGGGAACTATTGATCTTTTTCCATGAACCCCTCAATAAGAAACAGAGCAGCCTCTCTATAAAGCACTGACCCCTGGGTAACGTGGTTTCCTGTTAAAACTAGAGACCCTCAGGTGAAAAGCGCAGTCATTTGTGACCAGCTTAAACATCGCCCCCTATGGGAAACCAGTTACATAAACGTTGACTTTATCAACACAAGCATGCATTCTGAGATTCTGCACAGAGGTTTGAAATGAACCAGCTGCTTTCCACCAAATCATTGGATTCCGTTTCTTTTCTGCCGTTTTTTTCTGATGCTATTTTTGCTGTGGATAATTTGTCTCTCATGATGCGAAACGTAACTGCATTAGTGATACAAACAGCAAATTTGGAAATGACCCTGAGGAGGAACTTCTGCTCAAATCAAGTTTCGTTCAAATAAGGCCGTCTGAAGTTACCTCATGTTCATCCACACAGCGGACCCCGGTGTAATCGATAATACAGCGGCCCAGCCACTCATCAGGGCGAACGCTAATGATGTCCGCTCTGCATTGTTCCAAGAACGGCTGGAGCTTCAGGAGCAGCGCGCGTGACATGAGAAATCCTGGTCCACTGTGACAGTACTTCCCAGACATCTCATCCCCAATAAACTCGCCTGGATGGCCCATGTAGAGCTGAAGATTCATGCTCAGGTGATTCACTAAGTTCTTCAGCCTGTCGGGCTGAATGTACGTATCATCCTGAACTTGGTAGAACCAGTCATACTCATCTATATGGTGCTCCAGTAGATATCGCACAGACTGGAACATGTTTGGCACTGGATGCTCATGTTCATGCTCAACCACAAACATTCCACTCGGGGTTTTATGATTACCAGCGTCTGAGAAAAAGACGAGTCGACCGTCCAGATGATGGCTGAGCGTCCGGTTAATGGCCACTGCTAAAGTGTTCAGGGTGGATTTGGAAGTAAACACAGAGACAAACAGACGTTCACGAATTCCAAGTTCTGTGCTGGCGTACTTGGCTCTGAAAAAAAACAATGGAGAGAACAACTATAAACAAGACTAAAAATATCACAATTAACAAGATGGTTATGACAGATGCCTTGATGTTTTGTTCACGCCCATCTTCATTTGTATTGTCAATGTAAAGAGGTCAAGGTCTTAGTAGCTGAGCCACAAGTCGTCATGTGACCTGACCTCATTAGGCCGCATCAGATGGGGAGGTCAAAGAGCAAGATCAGGAGTTCTTTAAATATCCTGTTTAGTTTATCTGCCAATTCACAGGGCGTAATTACAGAACAATTACTGTAGCTTAGTATCAACCTGTTTGTAAAGTCTTAACATAAGGAACTACTTTCGTTTTAAGTTTCATTTCATTTTATTTTTAGCCTATTTTCAAATTTGAATTCTGTTTCGTCAGGATCAAATGTAGTAAGTGTATAGAACAAAAGAGAATTTCCCCAAGGGGATGAATAAAGAATTTCTGATTTAGATTTGTGAAGTTTCACTACTAATTCTGTTCTGAAATTTGTCTTCTGTTCATAGCCTACTTTACAATAAATATAGCTTATGCTAATTATTCACACACATTATTTTTAGAGATTATTACACGGTTATATTGCACACATAATTATTGCACTTATTAATTATAGCAGACATTTTTATGGACAAGCGACTTCAGTAGTCTCACATGTGATGAAGTCATTTGATCATGAAGGTAGAAATCTCTACTAAAAGTACGAAAACGTAAATCTAACCTTAGATTAAAAACATGGCTAATACTTCCAACAGATTCCTGTGACATATTGATAAGAGATGAATAAAATGTTCCATTATATCTCTCGTGCTTCTACCTTTTATCGATTCGTCAGAGAAGAAACGATTCAACCTTTTTCCTCAAAAATTGCTTGGAACCACCAGGTGCGTTTTACACTTACCTGACAACTTTTTTCCCAGGACCTTGTTCAGCCGTTTTGACGTATGGCACTATTCTGGGTTCGAAAAGCTCGCCGATATTGTTGTCAGAGGAGATTGAACTGGGCTTACGGGCTCCTCTCGAGCCTCCAGTTGGCAACACGAACATCTCGGCGGAATCCAGCAAGTCAGCGTCGCAGGTCTCGTCCACCCAAGTCACGCTCAAGAAACTGAGAGTGAATCCCAGAGAGATGCCCACCATGACCGGCCCCGACGACCTGATCACAGACATTAACATTACGATGCGCATGCTGTCATGTGTAAATATTGTGGCTGGCTGCTGTTGTATTCAGTTTGTCACGGAGATGCGCAGCGCTACGTCCCTCTCTGCTTTCTGACGTGTCATCAGCGCGCACACTAGGCCCCGCCCACTTCGGAAGACCTGTCAATCTTTGCACACACCTTTACTAAACAGACGAGTCGAGAGGCGTGTCCGGTGTGCGACCCCAGGCCCGCCCCCGCCCCGAGCCATGCGGAGTGGACCTGTTGTTGACGACGCTGCTGTCAAGCTCGACAGATCTGCTGGAAAAAGTTTAACCTTGTAAATCCAGAAACGTTTATGATACTTATAACACACAAGAGAGCGATTGTTATAGACTCGTAAGAATTGCTTCATTAATATTTAATTCTATCGGTTCTCTATCTTCTATTAAAACTGATGTACAAAACACACACACACACACACACACCCACTGTGTAATCGTATACTGGGTAATCGTATAAAATGTTCCCGGACGGCTAACTGATATTTGAATTGTGCTGATAAAGTTTATATTTACGTTGGGTTCATTTCATGTGACTCCTTTTAACTTTCCAATAGGCCAGACATGTTGATTTCTTCCTTATTTGCTGAATCGTTCAGCTGAATCTCAAATATTGCACACATTTTACCAAATTATGTGTGTTAAAAACACAAGCCAGATGCCTCAGGTTAATATTTTTATTCCACTCTCTTTATCATGGCAGCATTGCATTTCAGTTTAATTTTCATTTCAGTTTTTGTTCAAACACTGTACAATTTCATTTGTACTTTCATTGAGTCACATTTTTAGTTCTTTTGAAACTTTTGACATTTTTTAACTTTCTTTAAATCTTTTCAGAAAAAAAAAACGTACTTACAAAAGATACACATACTTGTTTAGAATTAACTATTTTCAAAAGTTTGTAGCACTTACTCTGAACTCACACAGGCGTATTATAAATCACTTTTAGACGACTGTGTTTAACAGTTTAACAGACATATGGTTGTGTGCAGCTGAAACACAGGTTGACTCTTCCTCCCGCTGTCATTCTATCCTCCCATCACATCTGTTCCCACTGTACTTAAAGCTTACAGCCACATCTTCAGTGTCCCACGCTTGAAAATGTCACCAAAATCCCTCAAGTTGGCAACAAGAGCTGTAATACAATCCTGCTCAGTGAGGAGGACAGTACACATGTTTTTTCTAGTTCCATGTACGTAGTGTCGTAATGTGAAAGACGGTGGGGGAAAGCTCAGTTTTCCAATCCACTTCCATTACTTTAAAGACCAATAAAACCAAACACTGAAGGCCTTTGCATGCATGCACATCTGCACCCGATTTCACTGTATTTGAGGAAGCTTCAGCGATGGCAGCAGGAATCAGTGCATTCACTTCATAGGTCAATCAGGTCGTTTCAGCCATAGAGGGGTCGAAGTGAAGATGTTCGGAAAACTTTTTTCACTGGAAAATTTCAGGGTCCAGGGTTTCAGGGTCTGTCATATGGTGCAAGTGAAGTATTCTGACAACTTCTTTTTCTGTTGAAGTTACAAAATGTGTTTCTTTCACTTGTAACATCTCACCTTGCCATTTAGCGTTTTGTAATACATTTTTTTAATTGAAATGAAAAAAATATAAAATAAATAAAATAAATGTTTCGATTTCTTGATTAGTTTTGTCATATTTTTGTTCTACTTTGTGTTCTTACAGTATATGTGACACATGTTTCATATTNACACACACACACACACACACACACACACACACACACACACACACACACACACACACACACACACACACAGCAGTGAGCAGTTGTGTTGACCAGGTGGCAGATTGGATGTGGAACCTTCGGAAATAAAGGAATTTTACAGCTGCCCAAGTATAAAAAAATAGTTGATCTCTATTTTACAAAATATAATTCTATTTATTTATTATATTATGATATGCATAATATCAAAATTATGTCAAAATCAATGTCTGGTGAGGATAAATATTCTGAGCCCTGACCAGTGGGCAGCCTAAGCCGAGGAGCCCGGGGGCATTTGGGGTTCAGTGTCTCGCTCAATAAGAACAAGTAGCAGAACCTTATTTATTAAATTATTTATGAATATAAATATATGAATATTTATCAATTATTTTGAATGGTTTTTTTTTTCACTTGCCTCTATATAAATATCAGATCAAACGCTATCTTTAGAAATGTGTTTCAATTTAAATCATTAATTTAAATATTTGTTACACATATAAAATAACAAAGCATCTTCAGATTGTTTGATGGTTTGCTTTAATTTACAAGCACCCGCAGGCTTTTATAAGTGGGCGGGTTCCCGCGCCTGGCTCTGACGTCACTCCATAATAAGCAGACCAGAGCTAAACAGGGACACCGATGGGTGCTACGTGGAATAACTTCAACATTCAGGTTGACAGCGTGATGATGAACAGCTACATCGTGTTAACGCGTTTTGTGTGCCATAGACCAGAAGACAGTTACGTCATATTCCGCTGTTTACTTACTGTCATGCTAGGTGTCTCTAGCTAAACGCGCTAGCCTAGCGGACTAGCTCCGTCTGCACAGCCCGTGCGGGTAAAAAGCTTGTAGTTAAGAGCAAGGTTTCAACTATTTTTATTTAACGTGTAATTATACTCAAGTCTTTGTTGTGTGGCAATAAATCGTAGCGGTTCGTTTAAGCGAACGGCGTGCACGCGCAGGGCTGTTCTGTCTCTTTACGACGCGTTATTTTATTCATCATAACATCGCGCTGTAGTGTCTTAACGAAACGGAGAAGCGTTACACATATATGTAGATTTAGCATGTTATTCATGTGTGTGTGTCTTCGTTGTTTAGGCGCGTAAGTTACCCTGCTGCACGTGGCTGAACACTTAAATGCGGTGATGTGACTCGCCTACATTTTGACGTCATCCTTCCTCCAAGTTGGTGAGTACGTGAATCGATTCCTTTCTATTTGACTATCCGCCTAAGCTGGCCTCAAATAAAGACTTGTGATGTAATAATACATGCTAAACCACAAGGAATGGTGACTGTAAATAAAAAAAGTGGTAATCCAAAAAACTACAAATACAAGATGAAAATGTTATTATTTAGCCTCAAGTGTGCTGAAGATTATTTTTTTTGGCTGAAAAAAACTTTTTAGCATCATATTTTAGCCATGATGGACCACATTCGACTGACTATGGAAATTTCATTAAGTTAAGTGCTTTATTGTTTGGAGGTCTTGGCGCGTGTACTGTGATTATTTTGTTTTATCCTGGGGTCAATCACCATCGGGGTTTAGTCTTTCACATTTGTCTTAGACCGTTGAACTGCGTCAGTTCACAAACCTTTCAAACTCTCTCAGTCCTTTCAGCAACGAGGCAAATCACACTGGTGTCCTTAGCAAACCAGTTTGACTTTGTGACTGGAGGTGCTGGAGTTTTAGTTGAGGAAAAAAGAATCTTCTACCTACTTTAGTGTTAAAGTCTATGTGTTAAATTATAAAGATTCTGAGACATCCGCAAGACATTCAAAGGATTTTTAATTTCTTAATTTTGATTTTAGTTATGTGTTTTAGCATTACTGTTCTCAAATCTTTTATCATTCTCCCTTTCTGTTTCTTTCACTGTGTGTGTGTTTGTATGGACATTATATACAGACCGTGCCATGCCCTTGGAGGAGGGAACTCGAGGCTCTGCTAAACGTGAGCATGCTTTTCATTCAAATATTTGTGTGTGCGTGCGTTTTGTTTTGGGGGTGGGTAATATTGCTAAAAATGAAAATTGAAATGTTTTCACTATCTAAATGCATTATCACAATATTGTAGAAAGCAAGATTGGATGAGGCTTCAGTGTTTTTATGGAAACTAGTTTTGTTTAAATTTGAGCTTTTCTTTAATGAAATTACCATTTAATAATGCAATTAAAACAAATGTTATGCAAAATTCACATTAATTATCGCATTACTTTGATAGCACTTTTATGTTTATTTAAAGAAATGAGCTCTTATATTTACATGAATATTTGAAATCGGCGATTATAAAGAGATTTTGAATCGCAAGATTTGGAGCCGCTAAAAAATATATATATATAAAAAATGTGTGCTTATATTTGTGTAAATGCGGTATTAATCGAACATCTCTCTTGTCGATCTGCCAAACTTTCCATATTGTGTAGTTTGTGTAGAAAAAAAATGGTTATGCAAGAATTCTGATCAGGAGTATGATTATAAGACTATTTAGGATATATCAAAAATAAAACATTGAGTTTATTAACTTGGGTGTCAGCCATTTCTGAGCTGGATAAAAGGGTAACAATTAGGATTTTTGCCATTGGTTTGCTAAAACACTAATGAAGACTGTGTTTGTTGAATAGATGCAGAGAAGGGTCCAGAAAAGGTGCCCAACAGGTGAGGGCTTAGATGCGTACATATAGCCCACAAATTATCTAATTTTGGAGGAATAACATGTGGCTTTACTGATGTAGAAGTACGTATTCTATGAGCTTGTCCTTCTTCTTTGCAGGATGAGTACAGCTGAAGAACCTGTGGCTGGACCCTCCAGCTCTCAAAGACAGGGTTATTGCAGCTGCTGTCAGGTTCTGTACAACAGCGTTGAGCAGGTCACTAACTCTTCTCCATCATTTCCCTCACCTGTTTGCGAGAAACAAATTAGCCTCTGTTGAGATGACCTTCATCATGGAGTTCATTTGAGTTTTTTTTTTTTTTTAGCACATTTTGAGTGTCCAACACAGAGAAGTGGTCCGATCGGCTCGAGCGAAGGTCTCTTCTGGCAGTTTACTTGAACGATTCCTGCAAGATGTTCTCAAGCATCATCCTCGTGGCTACAGTGATGCACGGTACTGTCGATTATCTCAGTAAACAGCTTTCAAATAAACGTACCTACAGTTTGTCCCTGAAAATATACAGGCAACAAAAGCAAGACTCGATTATGATATCAGAAGAGATTAATATTTTGCAGAATCTGGGTTAATGTGTAATGTGAACTATCAGTCTTCATGACTATTTTGGTCATAAAATTGTTCACTAAAAACTAGAGCACTTCTAGTTTTTTGCAATTGCTAAATGTAACGCAAAATCAATGAAATAAAAATAAACAATATATTTCTCTCCCAAAAGTTTTCATTTAAATACAAAAATGAAAGTGTGGGGAGTTGTGGTACAACTAAGTGTTCGTGGGCAAGACACTGAACCCCACTTGCCCCCCGGGCGCCACGGCTTAGGCTGCCCACTGCTCCTGGTTTGTGTGAGTTTTTACTTCACTGTGTGTATGTGCACTTTCACGAATGGGTTAAATGCAGAGCACAAATTCAGTATGGTCCCTAGTGGCCATATTGTCATAACCTCACTTTCCTTTCCTTTAAAAAATATATTGTAGTCTGTTCTGTCTAGTCATGTGTCTGGGCCTCCATTTGCTTTTCTGGACGACTGCAATCTGCAAAAAAATACACTAGTAATTTGCAGGTCATTTGAAATTTTCCTAGATTTAAGTTTACCTCCCAACAAATTAAAACTTTTTAGAAAGTCACTTTTTTTAGTTTATAGTCTTATTATTTATTTGTGACCTGTGCTTATTGTGCTTCCAACGCTTGCAAAAATGATGCTCATTTCTCACTGTCACAAAATAATTTATTTCCAAAATAAAAAAAAAAAATCCTGGAGGAAGTGCTTTAATAGATTTAGTTGAGTTACTTATCCAGTTTAGGAGAATGGGAATCTCTAGCCAGCCTGTGATTGGTTGGCCTTTGTCCCGCCTTCAGGCCCCGGCACTGAGATTGACTCCAGCTCCCCGTGGTGTAGTTTAGAAAATAAATGGATGTGTACCTTCCATTGTGTGTAACCTGTTTATGGCCTGATTCTGTAAACATTCCTGTGAATAAATCTAAAACCTTGACATCAACATCACGGCTCAGCATTTAACCCGTAATGACGTAAATACTGCTCCAGCAAAGAGTAATGCTTGTCACACATGTTGGCATACATTTCAATCTCAGTCACGGTTTCATTATGTTTTATTAAAAGATGATTAAGGAAATATGGGATTTTTTTCACAAAAGATGTCTTGGGATGTAAGAATGGTCAAATCTCTAAACATTTACACTGGGTATACATTTAGTGATTTGAAATTTTAAATGGGATCATAATATAAAAAATAAACTATAGTAAGTACTACTTTTATATATATTTTTTTAATGACTCCACTTTAGTTATCCTCTTGTTTTTTGCAGGCCTACGCATGCTGATCTGCCTTTTTTAACCACCCCACCGGTTCCTAAGGAGGAGTTCTCGGAGGTTTGCTGTGGATCAGATGATGATGGTGTTTCTGTTGGAACGCGTGAGGAGATGCCTTCCTCTGATGATGAGGCCCGCCACATGCTGACTGAGACGACGGACATCTCCACATCTGCACAGGCACAAACAACTTCCCAAACCGTTAACTTGCCATCCGAGAAAAATTCCCCGACACGAGTGTTTTTGCACAGGACTAGTGGCTGCTCTGCTAAATCTAAACCTCAACACATCACAACCTCTTCTCAACAAGCAAGCTCGGATCCACGCCCGTCCGGGGGTCCCGAGCATCCAAGAGTCCACTCAGAACGTCCACCCGTTTCCAATAATGGAAGTGTCAAACACAAAAAAGCACACAGAAAAACCAATCGCACACAAGGTAGTGATTCATCTTCTCATGCTCAACCAAAGTCCAAACCTGTTACCACTGTAGATTCCTCATCCTTGTGGATTACAACAGTTCCTCCTTGGAAAGGCCTCCACAGGAAACAAACATTCAGCCATCAGTCTGACCAAATTCGAGAAGTGATTGAGAACGTCATCAAAAAGCATTGCTACGATATTGATCCACAAGAGGATGAGGGTAGTTTCCTTCTGAATTCTCACTGTATGAGTGCGTCCATGGGCAGTGAAGAATGGGACATCGCAATACAGACGGCTTTAGGAACAGTAAAAGGTGAAGAGAAAAATTTAGTAGAGTTACTTGAAAAACATGTAAACCTTAAAGACCAAGGATACCAGAATCAGCTGAACACGGCCTTAAACACTGTGGGACCAGCAGAAGGGCCCGAACAGAGCAGTTCAGAAGACGTCTTCCCCAGCCTTCCTCACATACCACAATGCTTTGTTGGGAAAACGCGGACACAGGTCATGTTTGAAGATGACATGAAGATTGAATCCATAGTGAGAGACTTTCAACGTGGCTCGTTCCGTTGCTATTTCGACAGCGAATCGCTTGCCAGGTTTGGAAAGCATCGCAAGAGGAGGAAAAAGAAAACGAGTACGGGCCAAAAATCCAAAGTAGACGCTCCTGGATGGGAACCAGCAGACATGCTGCCTCTCATGGAGCATGCTGAAGACCACACACAACACCGGTCAACCAAGCAAAAAATCTACAGATTAGCCTCACGTTGCCAAGTAGTCAAAGTAAGCCACGCTACCCAGACCATCCAGCAGAACTTTCCCGCAGTGCGGATTAAATCGCCACAAGAAGCCAATCATTCCAAACATGACCAATATCCTCAGCAATGTGCAAGCGGAGAGAAAACCCCTGACATGAAAACCCGATTGTGTTCTTTGAAGCTTCCTCCATCTTACGGGAAAATAATGACACCTTTACAGCCCAAAACGGTGGTATATGTGCTTTCCTGTCCGGATGGGGAGCAGGGGAACAAACCCAACATTAGTCGGAAATCGGGGAGGAAACGAAAGTCTTGTGATGATGATACTGGCATAAAGTACAAGTATAAAAGGACACCGCTTAAGTTCTACGACCCTTTGACCAACAGGATTTTAAAGAGTCCACCAAAGGGTGTAGCGCTCTCATCCAATTCCAAATCTCTTACACATGTACGGCAGTTGTTCCGTAGCCTTAGCCCGGATATTAATAAGGAGAGACAGGGTCAGTCTCCCAAGAGCCGTGGCAGGAGCAGCCTTGTTGACCTGTGTGCGGCCACTTCTGAATCCTGTCTGGAGAGCGGCGGCCCCTCGGAGAACGAATCGTCATTGTCCAGCAGTCATAAAAGAGCCTTATTCACCCGCTCCTCCATCTCAAGTAGCAAACGCTTTCTCATTGGACGTCTTGCACCATCTGCACACCTTGATGAGTCTTCCAAACGCCATTCTCAGTCGGGATCTTGTAGTGCGGATCAGTTAAAACACATCCAAAACTCTCCCGTTGAGCAAACGCCCATCCGACGTAGCCCTCGAAGGTGTGGACCCTTGACACCGGCCAAGCGGCCAGCAATACCTCCCTACAGACCCAAGAGAACATCTAGCAAACCCCAGCACAAAGCAAGGACGCGTATGGTTGTCAAGCGCACAGCAAGCTCCCGCAAATCTGCAGAATGTAGGTCTTCTCGAACCAAGAGGCAGCCTAAGGTCTCGCTGAGGTCGAAATCAGCGATTCCGCCGGTTATTACAGCCTCTTCTCAACATATAAACACAGTGCTCGGTCAGCACAAGCGACTGAGGGGGAGGACTGCTGCTGTACATCCTGCAGACTGAACGTTATCAGACACCAGCCATGAGCAGAAGCGCTCGTCTGTTCCCAAAACCCGCTCTTTTGTCATTTTGTTTTGTAAATTGTATCAAGACTATTTTCTACGTTTATAATGACTATTTTCTCAAACGTGGATCTGGATTGTTACATTAAAGTTATAATGGGTGTTTATGTGTGTTTTTTGCTATAGCTGTTGTTAGGCACTGTTGCTTTGGCTCTGTTTTATAGCAAATTTGCCCATGTAAGCAATGGTGGGAGGATATAAAATGGTGTTGGTAATTTAGATGGTATTGCATACATTATATACATTATTACTATTTAAAACTATTATTTCAAGTAATTTAATAAGTAGTAGTATCTTTGCTACAACAATCTTGGTTAATAGATTTACTTCAAATACAAAGTATAATATGTCTAGCGTTAGGAAGAAATACAAATACAGTGGGTTAATCATGATCAGATCATTTTTGCTCTAATGTAATCGGGACTTGCCCCGTGTTTGCCAAAATGAGATGAGAAACGTGAATATTCAATTATGACCGTTTTGGTTTAAAAAAAAAAAAAAGTTTTTCTATAATCTTGGGATTGTGTGTTGCTGATTAAAGAACACTAGAAGCGGACACCAGCATTTCCCTCTTTTCACAAATGTTACTGCGGGACATGGGTGACTTGTGTCGCTTTTTGCTTTTTTTAATCTTGTTCTTTGGCCAAATTAGGCAGCGTTTAGTGCAAATCAGGAAAAAGTATTGTCTTGTGTAATTGGATTTGTTTGGTGACTTTGGAATTTGCCCCATTTAAGCGGAATCTACTGCTTACTAAATACTGCTTACTTACAGACTGGTCCAGACTTCTATCATAATAAAGCAACTTAAAAGCTAGATCATAAAATTGATTCAGCAAAGCAAAATAGTTCAAGCTGAGATTTCTTTTTCTAAATGATTATGGATCACAGAACATAAAAGCGCCAATCTATAATCTCAAAAGTACAATTTCACATGCCATTTATGAAAGGAGAATTGGACGGAGAGCTGTATTACACCTTGCATGTTCTTGAAGTGTTGGACCAGAATGCTTGAAAAGTGGCCTTCAGCTCTTCTGCGTTGCTCGGCCTCAGGTCTGGCATCTTTCTGTTGGCAATGCCCCATAGGTTCTCTATGAGGTTTCTGGTCAGGCAAATTTGCTGGCCAATCAAGCACAACAAAGCAAGGCAGATCTTGTAAACACAGTTAGCGTAGATAGAAGTTGAAGCTGGGATTATTACACCTTGCATGGTGTTGTTGTGTTTCTGTAAGGCGACCTTGAGTGCCTTGAAAGGCGCCAATAAATAAAAAATGGAATGCATTATTATTATTATTATTGAAGTGTTGTGGACCAGTAGGCTTGAAAAGTGGCCATCATCACAAGTTCTGCCAAAGGCTTGTGAACACAATGAGCGTAGGTGAGGCTGGGGATCATGAAGAGAGTCTGGAGGCAGATCAATCAATACACTAAAGCATCATTATAAGATCAGTCCACAATTTGCTTTATGTGCTTTGGTTAATGTGCGGCAACTGGTGTTTAGAAATCTTCCTCTGAGATTGCCACTCACTATTACCACCATCAGGGGGAGCTGTATGGTCAAAAGTCACCATTATGATATTACGTATTTATATTAAACTATCCGTCTATGTATGTGTTTCTTTATATACGTGTATGAAAATATATATAGTATATATTGGTGTGTGATGTAATGACTTTGTTGTACGTAGACTCAATTTATGTAATTTTTGGTATGTGAGTATAACAAGTGAGCTATTTGAGCCACTGAGCCATTATTATGTGTTTTTAAAGTAGAAAAAATTAGAAAGCTGTTTTTTGCGACCACTTCCAAAATATGTATATATCTGCCGTCGAACTTCATCTCAAGTAGCCACTGACCTTGTTGCAGATTGCAAAAAATTTCTCTCAATTATGTCTTGCTCTATTGTGCAGTATATGTAATTAGTTTAATTTTAAAACGACAGGAGTCGATGGCAAATCGACTTACCTTAATCTCACAGTGGCTGGGAAGAGCGCGTGCACGAAATGAGGATGCCTGACGCGTCGCCGCGGCAGGATGCACTGCGCATGCGCTCTTGCTTTTCCTTCGATACTAGTCGCTTGGCCACCGCCTTCCATACGCCCGTGCTGCCACCTCTTCTCCTTCTTCCCAGTCCTCCCCATCCCTCAGCATCCCGACCGTGTTACCCACCCCTTGGTTTCCGAAGCTGCATGAAGGATTCCCCCCTCTCCCCGCGGGATACACCGGAACATCGCTCTCATCAGAATGGACTGCGACTCACGCTGCAAATTAACGCGCTGATGACATTTTATTAAGCCTTCAAATATGAATCATGCGTTTGATATTCCATCTGTGTCTGCTCGCTAGCATATTTCCCTCCGTGCCGTCTTCCGTCGCCTCAACCGGTACGTACACAACTTTTGCTTTACATAACAAAATCACGTATGGATATTTGCGATACGCGACGTTGTGTTTCCGCAGTGTGTTGCGCCTTTGCTCGTGCGGCTGAAATCGCGCTAAAAAAGGAGGATACGTGATTTGATGGAGGACCCTCCATCACTTAACAGTGTTTACGGCCGTTTAAATGTGTCAGTCTGCGGAGGGGGGTAAAAGCTTTCGGAGGCCTTCAAATGGCCTGACAGCCCCTTTATGCGATAATGCTGGGAAGAAGAACTGAATTTTAATTGGATCACCATGAAAAGCCGTTATTATTACTCCTGCCCATCACAAGATGCGGCTCAAATAACCAGATCCGCCGCTGAGAAAGTTACAGGGAAAACGTCTGTGGTCGGTCTGGTCAATAAGCACATCTCTGTAGAATTTACATGGTTCCCCGTCTTGGACCTACAATCAGATTACGTTGTTTTATTGGTTTATCCTGCGATCCGCCGAGGTCTGGGTGAGGGAGATCTGTGCGCAGCTTCTCTGCAGCATCATAGGGCTGCAACTGCTGGCACACGTTCATATATAATTGACGGGATCCCTCTCCGAGATGGAGGCTGTGAAGCAGTAAACAATTTCCTGCTGCTCTTCCACCCACAGATTCCAGCTTGGTGCAGCATGAGGGTTTGGGGGATCAGCACGTGTCCGAGACCCCACCAGAAGCGACACTGGCATCGCCGGACAATGCCACCGGTGGAAATATCAGGGGGCACGAGATCGTGTACCCGTCCCGACTCATCTACTACTTGAACGAGGAGTCCGAGAGCACTTTTCACGATCTGGACACCCGGGCACAAAACCAGGATGGACAGGTGAGAGAACGGTTGAAAATTGAGCCTAGATGTGTTTTATCCAGCGAGGCAGGATGAGAGAGAGATGCTGAGATTGGTGCAATGTGCCCGATCCACCGAGCTGATCCAGGTTCACAAATCTAACAGACTTTTCGCACAAGAAGCAGTTTTCGCCTCCTCCAACTGGGACGCTCGGTATTAAACAAAAGATGTGAGCTTGCTTTGCACACGCACTTTTTTACCTCGTTCTGCCCATGCAGGATTTTTTTTAGTGCGACGGCACAGCTGTGTGATTTATGTGGCTGCTCCCAACCAGATGCTTTATCTACAGTATAGATGTATTAATAGAGATCAGCGAGCATCCTGAGGTGTCAGCAAGTTTCCCACGACGTTGTTTGGGATCTGGATTATGTGTGTGTGTGTGTGTGTGTGTGTGTTTCGACTGCAGGACGTCCACCTGGCTCAAGCAAGTTTCCAGCTGGACGCATTTGGCACCAGGTTTACTCTAGATCTTAGTTTAAACAAGTAAGTCCATCTATGTGTGTGTGTGTGTGTGTGTGCGCGTGTGTGTGTGTGTACAGGCATTGAGTTTAAAGTGGGGCCGTGAATGCTTGATTTCTATTCTACAGTGGGGGATCTTTTGTCTGGGCCCCAAAATGCAACTTTAGGACTGAGGTTACAGTTACAGAGAAAGGGGCTGGTGTATTCTGATTGGTGGGGTCAGGGTGACTGGGGAGGGAACATATTGTTTTGAGTGTAAGTCAATGGTGTGACCCCGCTATGATATGATATGACACAGTGTGTGTGTGTGTGTGTGTGTGTGTGTGTGTGTGTGTGTGTGTCTGTGTGTGTTTGCGTGTGTGTGTGTGTGTGTGTGTGTGTGTGTGTGTGTGTGTGTGTGTGTGTGTGTTAGTGCAAGCAATTAGGTCAAAGCGGGGACCGAAATGTGCGGTTTTTATTCTACATGTTTATTTTTTATATTTTATTTTATTTTCTATTTCTTCTAAATCACATAAGCAGTGTTTTGATTCGGTTATCTGAGGAAATGGGCTAAATAAGCCTTTATTGTTTGAATTGGACTTACAAAACGTTACAAAATGATTGTAAAATGTGGGAAGTCTGTTATCTAAAAAAAAATCATCAAATACTTAACATACTCTCTCTCTCTCTTTCTCTCTCTCTCTCTGCATCACTTGCTCTCTATCTCTCTCTCGCTTCCTCTCTCACTTACTCTCTTGTTCTCTCTCTCTCTCTCTCTCTCTCTCTCTTCCTCCTGCTTCATTTCAAAATCTGTTAGTACAGTTAGATCAACTATATGCATTATTTATAATGCTGCTGTAATGCTTGGAAATAAAAGGAGCAAAGGCGGAAGATTAGAACAATGTTGTTGTTGATAATATTATATTATAAACACTACAACTAAACCAGTCATGTATTTCAAACAAGTGCAGCGGATTTCAAAGCAACAAGGCATCATTCTCCCACTGTGTCCTGCGGTCGTGGTGGTTTCTCAGTGTGTCTTCTGGGATTCTGCCATCTGATGAGTGACGGAAGATTGTCCCTTTGGGTCGTCTCACACAAGAATCTTATATTTCAGCGATCTGCTATCTTCAGACTACACTGAAATCCACTATGAGAAAGGCAAGCCGGTGCTTTCCAGGGTAAGAAACCAGAGCTGCTCACCATCACCACAATGCTGAAGACGACACGGGCCACATTCATAACATGTGTTTGAGCAGGGTGGGGAACACTGCTACTACCACGGCCATGTGCGAGGAAGAGAAGAATCCCGCGTTGCTTTGTCTACCTGCAACGGACTCCAGTAAGAAACGCTGCTTGTTTGTGTGTGCGTCTGACCCAGAGAGCCACTGTGAGGCCAGATGGCTGCTGGTACACATGAAAAGCCTTGAATGTCACCATGATGGTGTGTGGTGGAGCGTCACAGCGAGCAGCAGACGTGCGGGATGGAGTATATGACAAAAGCACGACTGTTCTGTCTGTCCCCGCTCTGGTTTTCCCAACGATGGGTTGATTTCTGTTCTTGGTTTTCAGTGGGATGTTTGATGACGGCCTTTTTTTCTATTCCATCGAGCCTTTGACACACACACATACTCTGGTAAGATCGTTGTTTTCAGCTTTGGTTTCTGCCAGAATTCTCCATGAGCTTCATCACAATATGTTTGTAGGAAGCCGAGGCAAGACCTCACTCTTTAAGACGAATGTCCTCGCTCGGCATGACGTCTGTGCCCGCTGACCCGGGTAAGTGTGCCCACCACGACAGCTTATAAACATAGTGATTTATACCTATCATTGCTATTTTGCTTTTGATTGACATACTGGGCAACCAGTCCAACCTCTGACACGGCTCAACCGGACCAAAAAACAAGTTACCGAGTCTAGTTATAAACTCAAACACAGTTCTAAATATTCTACACTTTTGAGTGGAGAAGCTGGAGCAGATGAGAGGCCAAAAATGTTTTTACACGAAATGGGAGGAGAGACATTTTTTTACAATGTCATTTTTTTAATGCTTTACAATCTTCTCGTGACCATCACGGTTCACAAAACAGGAAAAGCGATCGTTCATAGGAACTGTGAAACTGATAATCCTCAGGAGAGAGTGGAGACAGTTGAACAATGTTGCCATTTTCCGGACAGCGATGATTTTTTTCACACCGAATCACACAAGACATCAATCTTATGTCTTGAGTTAAAAATAAAAAATAGATGTGTATTTGTGCATTTTTTTCATACCGCAAGAAGCACTCGGTTTTATTTTCAAGTAAGCTCTGAATATTTGTCAAGGTTAACGATCAGTTGTCAACTTTAGTTTTAGCTCAAAAAACAGCAAAAAAAAAAAAAACATAATAAAAGGCTTCAGTCATATCCATTTGCATTTCTATTATGTAGGTAGCATGACACATTTCCTGTCAGTGAATGGGCTATTTGAGCTTTTTAACATTTTACATTGGCTCATATTTAGCAGTGAAGTATCTTCAACAAAAGAATATAAATTAACATATTCTTTGACGTGATGTTCACAGTAAGAAAATAGCCAACATCAAAATATCAGTCAACCACAAACATTTTTTCAAATTGTCTGAAAACTGAGGATAAAGATCAATTTCTGTCATGTTATGAAAATGATAATCAGGCAGCAAGAGCTCACATAAACTCAATTAAACTAAATATTATTTTTCAGAATCATAGTAACAATATTTTTTTTCAGCTGATGATGCCCAGGTTGAGGAAAAAGATGAAAAACATGTTTTTGTGAACATGTCTTGGCTAAAGAGACGAAGGAAAAGAGCTGTAAGCATATGACCTTTTCCATGTATCAGAATTCTCCTTAATACATTGCATTTTATTTGAAGATAGATCGTGTTGTATTAAAAATGTGTTTTTAGGTTCCACGTATTTTTGAGGAAATTAAGTATCTGGAAATAATGATTGTTGCTGATCACAACACAGTAAGTTAAACAAAGTTTTAATACTGTCTTTTCCTACTTTACAGAATTTAAGATGACATTAGTTATTTGAAACTTCATAGCTTTAACATTTTTATCAGTTCTTTGTTTTGTTAATGTTTTGTTACTATTATTGATGCCATAACTGCTACTGAGAATAATGTTTATCTGCTTAATTTGTGTTTTTAACATGTTTTTGTTAAATATAAAAATAAATAATTGTATATATCCTTATATTTGAAGTGATAAGCTTTTTCTTAAATTTTCTTTTTACAAAAACATAAACATTACAATTTCTTGTGCTGAAGTTATTAAATGTAATAAAACGATATCTTGTTTGTTTGTTTTTCAGTTTAAAAGGCATAAGAGTAAAAAACACACCCGGAACTCGGCCAAATCAGTGGTTAACTTTGTAGACGCTGTACGTCAAGCATTTTGTATATTTTTTATACTCAGTAGAATTGAATCAATACTCAATTGAAATCCCTCATATTTGATATAAATTCATTGTTCTACATCACTCTTTTGAACTCATTGTTCAAAAATCTCTACATCAGATTTTTAAGGAGCAGCTAAACACTCGTGTGGTCTTGGTTGCTATGGAGATTTGGACGGACCGGGACCGAATTCCTTTGAGTGTGAAACCACTGGAGATGTTACGAGATTTTTCAAAGTATCGACAGCAGAGCATAAACGTCAATGCGGATGCTGTGCACCTCTTCACGTAAGTCTGAACACTGGTTGATGCAAGCGATTTTATTTGGTTGNCGATTCACGTCTATACAACTCACTGGTGAACCCGATTCACGTCTATACAACTCACTGGTGAACCCGATTCACGTCTATACAACTCACTGGTGAACCCGATTCACGTCTATACAACTCACTGGTGAACCCGATTCACGTCTATACAACTCACTGGTGAACCCGATTCACGTCTATACAACTCACTGGTGAACCCGATTCACGTCTATACAACTCACTGGTGAACCAGATTCACGTCTTTACAACTAACCGGTGAACTCAATTCATTATTATACAACTCACTGGTGAACCCGATTCACGTCTACATGAATCACTGGTGAACTCGATTCAGTCTTTTGAACATTTTTTTTAAGACATCAACGAAACTTCTGGTGCTGTGTGTTTTTATGCAATTTAACAAACAATCATTGTTATCTTAATTTACTATGTAGCTTACATATTTATTGTATACTTATAATATGTGTACTTACATTTAAGTATATAAAAATGTATTTGCTCTACCTTTAGAATTTAAATATTTTTCAACAGTAAATCTGCTTAATCAAAACTCAGTACAAAGCTCAGTTAAACTGCTTTGCTCTGAGGCTTTCACTGATTTGCAGAAACGTGACGTTTCATTACGGCCGGAGCAGCGTTGCCTACATAGGTGGCGTCTGTTCTAAAGCAAGAGGAATCGGTGTTAATGAGGTGAGGCTGGAATTTCCTGCTTATTTATTGAAAACGGCACCAGAAACTTTACGTGACAAAGGTGTCTTCCAGTTTGGCAGCACGTGGAGCATGGCGGCGTCACTCTCCCAGAGCTTAGCACAGAACCTGGGCATACAGTGGGACCCGGTGATCAGGAGGAGTACGTCTTCATCGCCATACGGTCTTGTGTTTGGTGTTGAAGTTGTTCCTGAAATGAACTGATCCTCTTTTGTTGTCTCTCAGAGGAGTGTGGCTGCATGGATTCATGGGTGGGATGTATAATGGAAGACACTGGGTATTGTTACACACACACACACACACACACACACATTCATGTCTCACCACTCTGTGCATCATTTGCAGACTAGTTTCTCTCTTCTTGGTTCCTGTACGATGATTTTGCTGTAATTTCTCCCACATATAGAGTGCAGCATCCACGAAGGTTTTCCAAATGCAGCACCACAGACTACCGGAACTTTCTCCTGAAAGGTGGTGCATCGTGTTTGTTTAACAAGCCCAACAAGGTGAGCATGAGGCCTCGGCTTGCAAAGCTACGTACTGATTAAACTACAGAATGTGTAAAAGAATGATTCCTCTGAAAACTAATTTTAGCACGTTCTTGGAGGCTTTACTGTACTTGGTTATTGTACTGGGGCTATTTTTGGTTCTAGACACGCTTTGCTATTTTTGGGTTGGCACACTTTTTCAGCCGCCAAAAAAGAAAGAAAAGAACGCGGATCTTCTTTGTTGAAGCTTATGTGTCCCTTTTGTCATTTCTTAATTAGATTTATTTTTTAAACTAATTTGGTCAAATCTGGTCAAAAAAGTATATCTATTTTTTAATTATTAAACATTTGCGCTTTTGTTTGGCTTTATGTTACACAATCACTATGTAATGAATACGGTAATATTAAATAGTCATTTGGTCACTAGACTGGATATCAAAGCCAGACGATTGTGAGAAAAATATAAATGTATGAACAATTAACTTTGTAAAACTAAGATACATTGTAAAGCTGTCTGCCAGCATTTAGAATGAATGATTCAAGTGCAACAATATTAAATATGTGTACAAATAATTCATCATAACACTACAAAATAAATAACATCTGCATTTATAAATAAATTCAGTTTTCCCTCCTAATTTTTTTTTAATGGCTGTTATCATAGACTTTTAGAGAAGCTTTTTGAGCATGATATTCTGATTTTTACAATTAAAAGTGTCTACACAATTAAAATTGTGAATATTACAAATGGCTTGAGAGTAACAAGTCACTCCAGAGAATGATATGCTCATTTTGTGCAGACTGCGCATCTGCATAGATACTCTGTTCTGATTCAAGATCACTCAGATCGGTTCCTGCAAGGGCTGGAAACCGTTGTTCTGATTAAACCGGGTTTAATTTGAACATTTTCATACAAATAATGTGGAAACGATTGGAGAGTGAAGGGGTTAAACTTGTGAGTCCTTAGATTATTCTGTCAGTTTTGATAGCATGCTTCTCATGTCCCTCATTCCCCAGTCTCTTTGCATAAAAGCATCAGGCGAATGAATAATGCAAATGATAATCACTGACATCAAACCTACAAGCAATTTGAAATTCAATTACAAAAACCCCAGCTGCATCTTACTATGTGAGCTGAGAATCAGAGGAACATCTCTGCTTTCTCTTTTGGCAGCTCTTCGAGGCTACTGAGTGTGGAAATGGTTACGTGGAAGTTGGAGAGGAGTGTGACTGCGGAGCTCGAATGGTGAGATTTGTCAGGCCTTCAGATTAATTATAATTATGGGTTTGGCCCTAAATGATCCAAAATCCCCATTTGTATTGTTTGGCCAAGCATTCAGATTATTGGTCAGAATGGAAGCGTTTCCACAGGGATTATTTTGCATATGATAGGGATATTGAATATGTATAGGGATTGTATTGCATGTGATTTTTAGACATTTGATGCTGGTCTACTAACTAGGCACATTTGTACAAACTCCTCTTGTATTTAGGTTAAAGTTTATAAAGATAATTTATATTTAAGTCATTGATAAAT
>SOMO01000042.1:741641-751716 GCA_028128575.1 Paedocypris carbunculus | reverse complement strand
TGACTTTTACTCGAGTCTTCTTGGAATTGGCGACTTGTAACTTGTAATTAAGTAATTTTAACAGTAAGGTATCTGTACTTTTAAGTATTGTTTTCAGGTACTCTTTACATCTCTGATGAAATTATTACAAAGTCAAATAATTGAGCAGGCTTGTAATTATGCATAATTGGTATTAAAGTCATGTGAAGCACATTTGAATACAGATTTTGTATTCGGGCAAATGAATTGCTACAGACGTCCACGCACCTGAGTGCAGTACTCCAGCACAGGATGTGACGCCTTGTGTCTCCTGCTGCGCCTCTCCGTCAGAAAGCAGCTTTGGCACAGGTGAACATTCAGACATCTCAGACAGCGATACCTGAAGGAACACACTCTGTTTACTCACTTGGAAAAAATTAATCGGCTGTTGAATTGTCAGACCTGAGGCCGGAGATGGGAAAGGTTTTGCAGACTTTGCAGCGGACTCTGTGCTGGACCCCCTCACTCACTGAAAGCCTGTGGAGAGTGGAGAGCCACAACAACAGCCGCGGTTCTGACTCCAGCCAACCAGTGAAGTCTTCCTCTTTTACTCTGGAAGTGTTTCCCTGAAAATATAATAAAGACTGATGGATGCTGCAGCTTAAATATGTGCATTATACAAACTCATGTCTTACTCTGTTTGTTTAAGCTTTCCTCATTTCTTTCACCTAGCCCAAAATGTTGACCGGTCATTGTTTGGACCGTTTTACTTAAACAATTCTCTTGTTTCTTGTAGAGGTTCCCTGTCTTTGAATGAGTGACACTATTTGTAGCTTTAAGAGAAACTTCCGTAAGGCGGTCTATGTCAGTACGTTTTTAAAAGCATGATTGTGAATCTGATTGGAATGATAAAGCAGATGTAGTCTGCCTGCTTGTGTTGTTTAGATCAGTAAACGAAAAAAAATCCAAAGATTTGTTTGACATAATTAAAAATATTTGATCATTTTAAGCTGTGTACAGTTCTCGAAACATTTTAGAAGGAAAGTGAAAGACACAAGGTTTAGTGTTAATCCCTGTTTTGAAATCTTAATGTTACAACTCTTTAATGGTCATCTCCAATTACTCTTCAGAATGTGAATATTCTGTAAAATTAAACCATTCACTAGGACTGTTGACATCTCTGACTTTAAACACAGTTCAGAATGTATGTACTCTAGTAATAAAAATTAAAACGTGTACATTTATTGTGTCCCATTCAGACTATTGACACTATTAATTTATTGGTCACTGATTTGAGAAATAATCTCTCACTTCTCAACTTTACTTTCAATGTTGCTATCAAACTGTGGCTGTTTTGTCATGTAGAGCTTTATAGGGTTCTGGCTTGGGTCCAATGGATTTCTTATTGTATATTTGTCTTGAACGATCATTTGCTGTTTTCAGGATGAGCCTTTATGCAGATAATGTTCACATATTACTCACATAACAGTTTCATTTTTGTTTGTACAGTTCACTATTCATTTTTTATATTATTGTGCGTGAATTATACTGTACCCCTCTGAAGCAAGAAGACACTGCCGCTTCAGCCTCACCAAAGACGTGGCTCTCCTGAACAACAGCTGGAACCTTAACCACACAAATACAGTTACTGAGTAACGTGTTCATATTTCTTTTACTTCGTTAGAGTTTGTGTGTCAGATCTACGTCTCGTTTTTCCCACCTGACTGAGGTCTTCCAGAACAACTCTGAGTCCAGCTGGAGAGATGCAACTTCGCTCATTCTCCAGAACTTCGCTGTAGCTCTCAGCAAGATCAAAAAGAGCTTCAGAAACAAAAGGATGGATTCTCGTCAGGGAACGGCGTTTGTGTCCGTGTGCTATTACGCAAAAATGAAGCAGAAAGTGGCAAGAAATCAAGTGAAGTTGATACAGACCGCTCTGTTTAGCTGCGAGAGTGTCTCCACAGAGGCTGACCAGCGCCACGTGCAAAGATCTGAGCAGGACAACACCGCTCTGTCCTCTGAAAGCAAACACAACCATAATCCTCTTCTAAACAGTTTTCGGTGGTATTTCTTTGCTTTTATTTTTTAGATTGTATGCACTACCCCCCCTCCACCCTTTTAAATGTTGGACAGTTAAAAAAAACATATCATTACATGTCGTACCATGTATGTATATGTTTGTGACAAATAAAATTTGAATTTTTGAATTTGAACTCTTACCGGTCAAACAGAGTAAACAGTAGTCGGGTGGTTTGCTCAGTGGCTGCGTGAAGGGCCTGAGCAGAAAGCTCTGGTGAAATGCTCCGAAAGAGTTCTTCCAAAGACTCCTGCACATGGTTTAGAGAAAGTCTGGTTCCTTCTTTCCCAGAACTGTGAAAAACTGAGCGTAAATCTTGCAGAGACACCAAGTGCACTGAAAATCAGTTTTAAAATATACACGTTAGGATTCATAACTGCAAACTTTTTTAAACGTATTATTGGGAATTAAACAGCTTAACAGAGAAGATTATTAATTTTACGTTTTTCAAATGCCAATGCATTCTTGGAATATAAGCATCTCCAATACGTTGTGGACAAAACTCACGTTGGCAAAGCTTTTGTAAAGATCGAAGCTTTAAAGCAGCACGATACACAGCAGGACGAACTTCATTCAGACTTTCTGTGTAAAACCAGGACAGGATACATGAAGTACAGTCACAGTATTCATTTACATTATGATTACTTAATGCTCTCAAAATTTCAAAATAATCCCCACAGTTTTGGAATATTTCCTGACACAAACCAAACCAGCCAAACTTACCAATGCTGTCCAGATTCATAGCTGTTCAAAGGCTGCTTTGGAATCATATGGAAAAAAATTAGATTTGTAACGTAAATTAAAATGAATGAACACACACACACANAAAAAATAATTTGTCAGTCTTTCAGCACGCACCATGTGAATGAACTTGTCTCCATATTGAAAAATAAATCAATTGTCGTTCCAGTCAGTCTAGCTGTTTCTGAATGCACACGCTGCCGCGATCTGCTGAGGTCGCATTTACCGAATACAGGTCGAGATATATAGTTCTGTAGTAGTATTGTGGTGATTCGTCCTGTTTTGAAAGTCCCACGTGCAGTACTTTGAATGGGGTATGATGCCCGCGCTGTCTTGTCTGTCAGGCGTTGTCACGGTCTTTGAGGGAGTTTTAGAGAATATCTGGCAACCCTTTATCTTGTTCCGCGCGCTCTGCCGCAGCGACGTGGCTTGTTCGACTTGCAGCTGATTCTTATTGTAAACTCCAAATGCGGCGTATCGTTGCATTATCAAAACCAAACTGAAAAGTGACGATGATCACTACGATTTGAACATACCTTTTTCTGATAGACCTTAACATCTCCAAAGACAACTCTATTCCAAGGAATAGCTCAGGAGAAATCGAAAGCAAAGCTGGAAACCGGTAAGTTTTTACATCATAGTGATGCCGCTTTTTTCTGCTGGCTTCATTGAATAGTAAGAATTTGTAAAGAAATAGAGTGAATTCGCGTCTCACCTGATCGAACCTGAAGATCGAACACTAATAGTGTCGCGCGCGAGCTGCCCCAGCTCAGTTTACTCGTTAATAATGTATGAAATCAGATTTTATTACACTCCGTCTACGTAATAGAGTTTTAAAAATACTGTATTTAAAATGTGATGCGTTTAATAGACAGGTTGCTGTCTTATTTTTACCAGCATTTTCTGAAAGAGGAGATGGACAATAAAAAGGAGTTTGTTCAACGTGTCCTCCAAAACAAAGTGTTCCTCGTGGAGGCTTTATCAGTGGAGGTGGACTTCATCTTGCAGCATGTCCACCAGGCTAAACTTGTCACTCAACGAGACTACCAGAACCTCTCGGACGTCCAACAAAGAGAAAGGAAAGTTATTGCCCTGCTTGACAAACTCATGGGCCGTGGAGAAAAAACCTGTCATCAGTTTGTAGATCTTCTACAGCAGCAAGAAATACAGGATGTGGTTCCAGTGTTAAAAAGCCATGATATGTTTGCCTCATTGGCATTACAAGAAGAACCTATGCTTCAAGCCTTACCGGTTCAGTCAAGACAAGGTTAGGTCATGTCCATGTTCATCTCATGGTCCATGTTCTCGGCTTTTTACTCATTCCACCTGATTACTTGACGTAAGATGGTATTTTGTTTTACAGAGGAGAAGCTGAATTATCCAGTGCAAGATTTATCAGAGGCAAGACTTGTGATTTATCAACACCATACAGCTTCTGTGAAATATGTTCACTCTCCCAGAATGTCTTCTTTTGCTCTTTCAGATTCAGTACAGCATCACCCAAAATCCACGTGGAACCTGCGTGATCATCAACAATGTGCATTTTGAAGTCTTGAAGGAAAGAATGGGATCAGATGAGGACCAAAGTGTGTTTGTTTTTAATATTCTAGACAAATTATTGATTTTTTTTGTAAATATGATTCTAAATCAAATACATGGTTGTTGTTTTGTTGTAACCCTAATGTATATTTATATCATTTTACATGTGCGTTTTATATTTGTCACATTACACACAGTAATATGAACAATATAAATGTCATAGTTGATTAAAGAATTCACCAAAATTGAAAAATGTGTAATTAACAGATTTATTTATCATTCTACCGCAGATTATCTTCGCAAAGTTTTCAGCTGGCTTGGGTTTGAGGTGGTGGTGTTCAGAGATCAGACCGCTCCTGAAATGGCAGATGCTTTAAATGAGCTGGCCAAGACTGTGAGAGGAGACTGTTTTGTGTGCTGCGTCCTTTCCCATGGCAAGAAGGAAGGAGTCTGTGGAACGGATGGCAGTGTTATTTCTGTTGAAGAGATCCGTGAGCCATTCAGCGGCATGAACTGCAGCAGTCTGGTGGGAAAGCCAAAGCTGTTCTTCATACAGGCCTGTCGTGGAAGCAAAAACCAGTTCCGTGTGAGAATACAGGCAGCTGGTCCGGACGACGAATCAGACACTGAAGCAGATGACGATGGTTTTGAAGTGACAATCCCATCCGACTCTGATTTTCTTATCGCCAGGTCCACCACTGAAGGACACTATTCTTACAGAAAACCAGACGAAGGCTCCTGGTTCATTCAGTCACTTTGCCGAAATCTTGAAAAATACTGTCCAATGTAAGTTCATTTAATTTACACTAAACCAAGCATTAAAGCGTGCTATCGCCTGTTGTGATAATAGTTTAAAAAGAGTTTCATTTTCTGTTTGTGCAGAGGAGAAGACATGCAGACGATCCTGCTTCACGTGAATAATGACGTCAGCCGCCAGGGCCTGTTCAACAAACAGATGCCAATCTATGAAGTAGCTATGAGGAAGAAACTGATCCTGACCCCAGTCAACTTTTGAAAGCACATACACTAAACTTGAACCGTTTACAGTACAGGGTTGTTTTAAATTTATGTTTTTCTTACTTATGTGTCACTCAACTCAGATGTTGAGCTGATCATGAACCAAATGGGAACAGCATATTTAAAAAAAAAAATGTTTTTATTGCTCAACTTTATCAGGTAACTTTAGTTTCTTCCAGAAAAGTAGCTTTTCTGGTACTTTTTAAACACCACTTTTTTCAACTTTCATGTACAGTTGGGTGTACAAATATAATCAATATATTGATTACAATTTTCTGTCTTGTCATGTTTTTTTAATAGTTAAAGTGTAAAACCAAATAAAAGCCTTGTGCAGTTCTTGTGATGGGATTGACGATCCATGCAAAGACACCTGAATAAATGAAAAGTTCAAAGGAATTTCTAATATATATATATATATATATATAATCCAGACAGAGTAATCTAAATAAAGGTAAAATCACTTATTTAGGGTGGGGTGCGAGTTAGAGAAGAGTTAGCTTCAAACTCTGTGTGCATGAAAGATTAAAATTTGGATTAAATTATTGCAATTAGTTTAAAAGCAATAATATGGCTAGGTGGAAACAAAAACGAACTTTATTCTTAAAAAAAAATGGTGGGGCGTCTGAGTGGCCTGGACTGGTGGGTGAGCCTGTGAAAGTCACATGTTTTAGTTTACCTGAATGTTGGATTGTGTGTGTTTGAAGGGAGGGGCTAGTTATGGCGAGGGGTAATCAAACTAATTGTAAAGAGAAAAACAACGCATAAATACATAACACAGTCTCATTCATCCCGTTTAAAAAAACAGTTTTAGCTATTGCAGTCTGGTTAATCCTGGTGGTTTGCCGCCCTCTGCTGGATCAAGTGCCAGATTGTCCCATTATGATCAGATCGTGTGCTGCCTACAATTAATTGATTTCGATATACGATATTCGTTTAAATATTATACATACTGTATGTAAAGGTAGTGATAGCAGTTTTGGGCTTTAAAACTCTATTACGTTGGGCCCTAAAAAGATTTGTGTTAGAGCAACAAGCAAACATAGTTTTGCTACGCAATGCAATTGTCGTTTGAGATGAATAATGAGTTATTTAACATTAAGGAGCAGTTACATTTATTGTACATTACATTTGATTACATTTAGTTACATACTACATCCGGTCCTTTGGGGATAGTTATTATGCTGATGTGGCCCTCGGTGAAAATGAGTTTGACACCCCTGCTATACACTCTACCTGTATCAGTTACTAGTTACTATATCACTGTTTGAATAAAATAAAAAAGCCAACTAATTGCATGTTCTCTTGGTGCCCCATTGTGGACGCGAGCCTCTAAGCAGCCACTATGTTCTGCAAGTTTAAAAATCAAAATGAATACAACTTTCCAGCACGGCGTGCATTGCATTGTAGTTTTAATAATATTCTATCTACTAAACTATTTTTTTCCCTGTGAATCGACTTGAACCCATGAACTGGTGTTTCCAAACGGCAGCAATTAGTTTCCTGTGTACGAAAATATACAAGCCAAAACATGCCCATTAAATATGTATTATGATCAATTAATACGATATTCAGCTTTCTTTATTATGATTAGAAAGTTTCAGATTTTTAGACACGCCTCCCTAAATATTTGCCCCGCCTATCTGCTCGGTGAGAGGAGGGCAGGGACACCGTATCGGATTTCACACCTAACCCCAACAAAACCATCTCAAAAGTCCAAAGCCGGAGAGAATGTGAAGAAAGTGCCCGGGATTTACTCCGCGTGTAGACGACCGTCTCTTACCTGTGTGGAATGCGCCAGGTATTTGCTTCTTCCTCAGGTAAAGGACTTCTATTTCATGAAGCTTCTCATCTGGGTCCAAATTAAGCGCGCGCGAAAGTTACTGGTTAAAATTACATGAATTAATATTGATTTTGTGTCTGTCCCTGGTTCATTTTCTACGCGTGTATCTATCAATTTGTGCCTAAATGCATTTAAATTTGCATTAACGTGCGTCCACGCGGTGCAATCAAGTGACGTCATGTCTAGTTACAAAGTTATTTAAGTTAAAGTTATAGTACGGTAACTAGCACAGTATAGTGATATTGTCCGTAATATCATTGCGGGATATTGCAAGCAGCTTCAACCTTTTAAAGTTACATTTTTTTTTTTTTTTCTTTCTCAGATCAATTTTGCAAAGAAAAGTACAGAATAAATCATGATGCCTGAAAACGTTAGAAAAATTCACGAGTGACATGAATATGTCATGTTATGTGTAGCATACTTTATTGATGATTTAAGTAATTTTTTTGGACGTAAATGATCCTTTTTTAAAGTGTTGTAATGGTGTTTTTTTTATGTGTAGCTGTGCGTTTCACCACCTTTAGCAGGTGTTCGGCTTTCCCTCCCATTGCTTGTAATTATCTTCAGTGGCTTGTAATGACCAGTGTTGGCCTGACTTTAAAATTCCACATCTAACTATTTTTCTTTCACACCTTTGCGTTGTTTTGGAAAGAGCGATGGCCAAATAACTCTCCCTGAGGTCAATATTATATCTCATAAAGCTGTCAACACTTTCGGTGTCATCATCTAATGCTTTATTCTTCTCCACTTCACTTGTCATGAGTTTCAGACTACAGTAACCTCTCCCTTTTGATGTGTGTTCCGCAGGGAAAACTTTGGCAACTTTAGCAGAATGATGCACTTGTCTCATCCGGGCCAAATGGTTATCATCCTAACGATGGTCCTCCTAACCCTGGTCGGTGGTGTGCGTTCCCAAGGTGAATTTTTTGGTTTGGATGAAAATATCAGAAAAAAAGTTTGTAAAAGTAACGAGAATAGGCATTTTTAATATTTAAAAATCCCACATTGTTGTAGGGGTGGATTCTAGTATTACTGTACATGCTTTAAAGTCGGTCTCTTTCTGACNTGTGTGTTCCGCAGGGAAAACTTTGGCAACTTTAGCAGAATGATGCACTTGTCTCATCCGGGCCAAATGGTTATCACCCTAACGATGGTCCTCCTAACCCTGGTCGGTGGTGTGCATTCCCAAGGTGAATTTTTTGGTTTGGATCAAAATATCAGAAAAAAAGTTTGTAAAAGTAACGAGAATAGGCATTTTTTAATATTTAAAAATCCCACATTGTTGTAGGGGTGGATTCTAGTATTACTGTACATGCTTTAAAGTCGGTCTCTTTCTGACATTGTCAAATTGTCAGCTTAATTAAATCCTTATAAATATGACAATATGATTTGAATATGTATTCGTATGTTAACATTTCTCTGTATAATGTAAACTTTATTAAACATTTTAAACGGTATTTGAATTTTGCCAGAAGGAAAGAAATTCTTAGTTGGCACCACGGCAGAAAAGAATAGTCTTTAGAATGCAAATGGACAGCCTGGAGCCATTGTGCAACATTGTGGAATCTTCAGACAACTGTGGATGTTGCCACATTTGGCAATGCAATTCGCTTTAAAAGTGCTGGGAATAATTTATGTGTCTTCCCGTGGCCTCTTGTTATCTCGCTCTTCCCTGGAGGATGCATGCTGTGCATGTTCCTCACCCTGCTCCTGCCTGCACAATTGTTGATTTCTGGGTTGGTGGTTGTCCCGTGACTGCTGGAAACCTTCTGATCTGCTGCCAGTGCATGGATTCTTCCTCCCCTCTTGCTATAAAAAGTAGGAAAAAAATGACAACTTTGTGAAGGAAGCGATCGTTTTTAAACATGCAGTTGATTATGAGTTGTAATTTTTGGCCTGACATCTCTCGTTTCTGAGATCTTGAAGTGCAACTCGAAGCTTCTCAACTGTACAGTACAGGCAACAAAGACCTTTGTTTGTCGGAGTCTTCCTCACTGTAGCGCGCACCCCTCTCTGTGACCTTTGACCTGCTGAAAAGCAGATTTCCTGTGGTCCCCGGGCCCCTGTTACCCTGCAGGGCATGAGAGGGTGGCTTTCAGTGCTCAGGACAGCTGGGGAGAGAGAAAGACAACGGAGAACATGAAAGAGGGGTTTGTGACAAGTTGGCTTGTGGAAATTATGCAGATATGCTGAAGACAAGAGCAGAGTTGAGTAAGACGTCAGAAAAAGGATAAAAACACGTTCTGTTCAAATATTAGAAACGTTCACTTAGGAAGCAGAGAGATTGAAGGCCATTGAGAACTCTGTAGAAGAAGTCTGTGATCTCTTGGAGGAGAGCTATTTCTGCTTAAAATGTCCCTTGGCCTTGAATTCTCTAAAATGGTAAATGCCACTCTAATCACAGGTTGTGTGGTGCTTGAGCTTATGTGGAAGTTGTGTTGATTTCCAGGTCGCCTGAAGCTGACGGTTTTGTCTGAAGATCGACTGCAGGTGAAATGGAAGGAAGCAGAAGGGCCTGTGCAAGGCTACAAGGTCCGTGTGCGGCCCCTCACAGGTAGGACGCTCCAGATGTTGACGCAGAGTCAACTCGGAAAACTTTTTTCTGTGCTGCCACAAGACAGCTGTTCTGTTCTAAAATTACAAATTCCAGCAAAATTGCAAACAATTTCATTTTTCTCTTTTTTTTCCCTTAGATATTTAAGCATAGCTACAATTACATGGTTTAGATTACTATACTTTCGAAACTCATTGTTTAAAATATTGTTTTTACTCATATCTAAGCACCCCCCACCAGGTTTTTCATGGCTTTTGATAAGAAGATTGATAATGAATCAAAAGGAAACGAAACGTTTGCTGCAAGTGCTAGCATTGCTGGAGCAGACTGATCCGGAACAAGTTATTGA
>SOMO01000042.1:665066-681198 GCA_028128575.1 Paedocypris carbunculus | reverse complement strand
ATTTTAACAGTGAATATTTAAAATCGTAGATATTTATGTATTATGTAAAATATACTGAAAAAAATGTAGACATTTATATAACTTGATGATAGTTATGTATTTTTTTTTTTTTTTATGTCCTACAGTTTTAACACCATGTTCTCATTTTCATTCTAACAGGCCTTAAAATAACACGTCTCAAGACTATCCAGGCGCTCTGTTGTAACATGTTTTTGGGTGTCATATTTTATTTATGGAAATGTGGAGATGTTCAGCCAACAGGCCTGTCACATTCAAGTCATTGTGGCGTGATTTTTTTTAATTGACTGTTGTCGGGTGAGTGTGTCTAGAACCAGAAGGAAGGTACCAGAAATAGCCGTGCAAACTCAGAGACGATGCTTACCGCTTCACTTTCATCATTAGATATGCAAATGCAGATATGCCATATCTGACTTTTTCCAACATTTCCCATCCTCCGTTACTGTACGCCGCCCCTCCCTTGCGCCAGTCCATGTGAGGGATTAAGGATTAGGGACAGGGTCTGGATTATTCCTCTCTTCTGATAAAGTTAATGTGGTCACTCTCATCACGCTCCTCCTTGCGGACACCAACTGAAAGATATGCGTCCTCCTCTCAACCATCTGTTGGAAGATTTTCACTTGAGCATCTCTCTAAGAATCTGGGAGTCTAAATCAAAAGAAAAAACATTTGGCTTTTAAGCAGCTTTTTATAGAGAAATACTTTAAAAAAATCTGCCCTGTGTTANAAAGAAGCTATTAAAAAAACATTTGATAATCATTAAGAATTTTAATAATATATTAATCTAATTTCCCTCATGGAACTTATTTTTTTACTTAATTTTATCAATCTGTCTGTCCGTCCGTCTGTCTGTCTGTCTTGTCTGTCTGTCTGTCTGTCTATCTATATATCCATCCATCCATCCCTCCATCCATTCATCTATCTGCATTACACCTTTATTTTGAAACAACTTGGTGTCCCTAAAGATCAAACCCTTGACTTTTGGTGTTGCGAACACCAAAGCTCAGGAAAAGATTTAGTGGTTGAACAGCATTTTAACCAAGGCTGTGGATATCAATCCAATCCCCAAGAAAAACATGAATAATTCAGTGTACAGTAGACATGGTACAGTATAATGAGAATACAGTAGATTATTGTTAAAAATGTAATGTAATAACGATTGTTATTGCTATTTAAATGTAAGAATTTTTGTTTTGACTCTGAATTAACTCTGAATTAATATTTATATCAAATATATTTTAGAAATGTTTTCCAGTAGTTGCACGGCAAGGTGAGTTCAGGAGAGAGTGACATGGGCTGTATTGAGATTGATAGCTGAATGCTGATGCGAGGTCTGTGTTTTCTCCTCAGGACAGGTGGATGCTGTCATGCCATTTGGGTGCCTTGCTCTGCGAGATGGGCGGACATACAACAGCCTGTCAGACGTCATTGACAAATACGAGATCGGACAGGTCCTCAAGGCGTGAGTGCGCAGCCATCCATCGATTACAAACACGCAAGCTCTTAAAGAAACCACTTTCTCCCATTACACACGTTTGTCACTGCAGTCCATGGATCCAGTGTGATAATGTGATGTTTAATGTGTTCTCTTCCTTCCTCAGGAAAGAATTTTGTGAGCTGTGCCTGGTGAAGGAGCGGCAGACGGACAAAGTCTATGTTTGCAAAAAATTCCTCAAGAAGGATGGGAGGAAAGTCCGAAAGGCGGCCAAGAACGAGATCATGATCTTAAAAATGTAAATGGTGACTCAAAACGACAACAGATGATTTATGGATTCATGGATTCATATGGAACCCTTGGGTTCTTTCAACTAGGAAATATATGCAGATGTTTATTTGTCTATATGTATCGTTTGACACAAAATATAAAATGTTTGGTTGTGCTACAGTAAAATNGAAAGAAAGAAAGCGAGGAAAAAAAAGAGACACCGGCACACAAAGACAAAAAGAAACAGAGAGAAAGAAGCACAAAGAGAATGGGAGAAGGAGAGAAAAGAAGAGAAGAAAGACGGAAAGAGAGCAACAGAAGGACACACACACACACACACAAGATACCCAGAAAATGTAATAATAATGACAGAAGCGATGATATTTCCCTGTGTCTCTTGTAAAACTCTGATGAAAAATGGACACATTTAGGCTGAACCGTGAAGCTGAACGCTAGATTCACGCCGGGCTGCTGGTTCTCTGAAGCATTTTCCTGCATTAATGTGTGATAAAGAAGCCATTCAACTGCGCTTCCATGTGTTCATCACAGGGTCAAACACCCAAACATCCTGCAGCTGATTGATGCCTTCGAGACCAGGAAAGAGTTCTTCATCATACAAGAGCTGTGAGTCTGACCTCAGTTTATCGTGATCAGTCATGTTCCCTTCCCAGTGTCATTCACTAGGCCAAGGACACATCTCGCCAAATCAGAGCATCCAGAAAAAAACCCCAGCGTTCATACAAAGCAGCTCCGCGCAGACCTTAAAATCCATTAAAACGCCGTCGTCTGTTTTCGCGTGAATGACATTGACATTTTGTCGGCGGAGGGAGACGGTTTTTGATCCGTTCTGTGATAAAGCTTGGAGAAAGACTTGAATTTGTCATTTTTTTAATGGCAAATTAAAAGCGTGTTAATAGAGCGACCTTGAAAATGCAAAAAGTGGCGGAAAGGTTGAGGTAAATGAATTAAAAGTCAGTCTGGATTATTATTTAAATCCCTTTTTCTTTTCTTATAATCAAACTCACCAACATGAATCACAAACAGTGGGGCATTTGAAATCTGCACGCTTTTTCATTGTTTATGGCGGAAATAAATCTGGGAAATTCTTTTTGTTTTGCTCATTCGTGCGCAAGAAACGGATTATAGTTTTGGGGCACAAATTCCTTCCTACCGGATCTTAATAATTTATTGCATTTTATCATAACATCCCTGCACATTCTGACATTATTCCTCATCAGCCCTGCATTTGCAATGCATTGTTTGGAGATGTCAAGTCAGCTTTCAGCTGGAGCCCGCAGGAGCCGAGGGCCCGGGGCATGAGCTATTCCCAGAATAACTTAAATAATGCACAGTCAGGTTTGTCACCTAACAGACACTTTCTCGCTTGGTTAAGTTACATGCAACGCTTTTTTTGTCACTGAACTGTCACAGAGCCACAGGTGGAGATGTGTTTGACTGGATCTTAGACCAGGGCAACTACACGGAGAAAGACGCTGCCAATGTGATCCGCCAGCTCTTAGAAGCGGTGGCTTATATTCACTCCCTCAACATCGTCCACAGGAACCTGAAGGTGGGTTGCAGGTTTGGGGCCTAAACATGTGACTGCTGATCACTTTTATTGTCCGTTTGAATGTTTTATTTAATGAAACTTTTTATGCTGTTTGACTGGTAACACTGCAATAATGCGGCTCTGCCTGCGGGTGTCATTGCGGTTCAATGGAAACGCAACAATTGCTAGTCTCCTGTAGATCGGAGCATTCGAGACGCAGCCACGAGAAAGCAACGCGCTTTTCTGCCGCCCCCTAGTGCACGACACCAAAACATCCGCTTGTCGGCGCTTTTTCAAAAATACGTACAATACTGTACTTTAGTTAAGCTGCATTATTTTGCTAGGGTTTCTGACACGAGTTTAGGAATTGGAGTTTGTAAAATTTACAATAGCTGTTTATTGCTCAAAGTTGCTGGGATTGGTCCCAGCTTCTGTGAGTCAGGTACAGTATAGTGTTTTTATATACATGTAATGCCTAGTGCCTGCTTTCCCTTCATCTTTTAAAGTGAATATAAGAAAAATGATTATACATTAATGTACAGTAAGTCCATACTTTTTTTACAAGATGTTTGTGATCAAAGTTCTTTATTCACACAATCTTTTTTCCCCCATTATCATTTATTGATTACTTTAGCTGGAGAACCTGATGTATTATCGAGAGAGTAACCACAACAAAGTTGTTCTGCGGGACTTCTACCTCTCCAGGTTTGAGAACGGCTCCATCACTGAACCCTGTGGAACTCCAGAGTATCTCGGTATTGTTTGTTCACAGTTGTTTGTAAGGGTTTTATTTTACATTTTTGATGAAGTTGTTTTCTGATTTTTCAGCTCCAGAAGTGGTTGCTCGTCATCGGTATGGGAGGCCAGTGGATTGTTGGGCTGTAGGCGTCATTATGTACATATTGTAAGTTGTTGTTGTTGTTATATACTCAATGTTACCATGCGATGTATCGGGACTACTTAAATATGTTTTTTATATTCTTTAAAAATGTAACTGTTTGGCATCTATAGCTATATAGGTATAGTATTGTTAAAATTAAAATGTGTTTTTAGCTGTCAATGTTTTGTGTCACACATTATGGCTTTCAACCTCTGGAAAAAATATAAAATTATAGTTGTTCAGTGTACTGTAGATAAGTAACATTATATGAGAGCTGTTCATAATAGTTTATTTTACTTTTACATTTTATATTCAAAGCGACTTACAAGTCAGTACAATTTTCACAAATCCACAACGTCCTAATTTCTCTGGAAATCGGACCCATGATCCGGTGTTCCAAACACCAGCACTCTGCTGACTGAGCTACTGGGAGAGCTAATAGTAGCATAAAAATGGATTTGCAATGTGAAAGGAAAGAGGCAAAAATACAGTTTCTCAAATGCTTAAAAAATTATAACTTTTATAAAAACAAAATTTAAACAATGTATTTACATTAAGCAAACTTATACAAATAGTAGTATATAATCATTTTTTTAATCTTTGTTTAAGCTTTTCTGTTGGTGATACAATATAATATTAAACACCATATTGAAATTGTGCCACACACAAACCCCGAGCAGTGGGCAGCCTTAACATGCAAGAATTAATAGAGGATCCTGGCATTAAGTACAGGAGCCCAATTCATTGCGCTACTAAAGCAACTTTGTCAAAGGAAAATTTCAAATAATGTTTTTTTTAAGTATTAAAATAACAGAACCAGTTACTCTAAAAGCGGAATTAACACCCAAAATTTAACACCCAAAGACAATTTAGTTTAACAAGTTTAACCTTTTGGTTAAATTATATAGTATTTTTGATTTTTCAATAACTGCAATAACAGCAATGGACTGATGGAAAACCTGGACCGGATTTCACCAAAACAGTGATAGCCTGAAATGATGATATTTAGCTTTAGGTGAGATTTGAGACCTAGAATCTTGGCACTTAGTACAAGAGCATAATTTATTGCGATACTAACACAGCTGTGTCAAGGCAGAATTTTATTTTATAGAAGTTCATACAGAATTTTTGTTTAAAGTATTAGTAGTATGGATTGACTAAAACAAACTGTACCGGTTACTGTAAAAGCGGAATGATCTGAAACGTTTTTCTGAGCTAGGTGAATCCTGGTAAGTGCACAGGATTAGTAAACAGGAATTTTTTATTGATTTTATTTAAATATATTTAAATTAGGGCTGTCAAACGATTACATTTTTTATCTAGTTATTCACACTTCCTCAAGCAATCACAAATAATAATAACGATTTATTATTAATAATTCTTTAGTATTAACAATTATTAATAACATGAACAAGTATAGAATCTTGTAATATTGAATATTGAAGTGTAAAATGTAAATTAATGTAAACTCAACACAAAATAAACTTGTTTAAATACTCTGATATACCGTTTTGACTAAAGAAAACAATGGGTAAGCCGGTCATAATATTAAAAAAAGAAATAAGTAATTGATTTTGAGGAAAAGAGACAACGGATATGTTTTTGTATATTTGTGTGCCAAAAGTATGGAACTGATAATTAGTCTAGCTGAAAAGGCTGATCACACATTTTTATCTTAAGGAACAAAAGTCCGACATATGGTCTGTGCGCATGCGCACGCAGTCGTCTGAGAGACTGCAAATAACTGAATTGTACTCTTTTCTTTCTATAAGTGCGCTGTGATTTTAGATTTGCAAAAAACTGTACAAATAATACTGAATGGTTTTGAGGTGAAACTCAAAAACCGGTAAAACCGGCAGTTCGATTAATGGCGTTAATAAAATTTGACGCGATTAAACAATTTTAATTAATCGCATGAGTTAACGCGTTAACAATGACATCCCTAATTTAAATACATATTTAAACTGAAAACCTGCACTGAATTTCTCCAAAAGAGATATGGACTTATATCAACCACCTTATATCAACTTAGGTAACAACCAAAGAGTAACACAATTATAGATTATTTAATTATAGACTATTTTTGACATTCTCAAAGCTGGGTCATTTGTCTGGCTTCCAGCAATTACAATTTTTATTTTACTTTTGAGTAAATTTCACAGCCACTTGGTTTTCACTGTTTTGGCTCTTAGATTGTCTGGAAACCCTCCGTTTTATGATGAAACCGAAGAGGAAAACACTGACATGCACAATCGCATCATCTTCTGCCGGATTGTTGCTGGAGAGTTCGAGTTTGATTCTCCGTACTGGGACGACATTTCTCCTGCTGGTACTCTCAGAATCACAAACTCACTGCAGTTCAAGCATCACAGAGGTTTTTTCCCAACAAGTAAAGACGCTCTTTTTTGTCTCTGTCCCACAGCGAAGGAGCTTGTGTGCAGGCTGATGGAGGTGGACCAGATGCTCCGGATCACCGCGCAAGAGGCACTTTTACACGGATGGTATGTCAGCACTTCCTCATTTTAAGGGCCAGGAAGGCACACATACATATAGTGATGTTTTGCTCCACAACAGGATCGCCGGGAACGGAGCTTCGGAGAAGAATCTGAAGGAAGGTGTGTGTGCTCAGTTCGAGAAGAATTTTGCCAAAGCCAAATGGAGGGTGAGTGGAGCCTCATTACAGATTTGAAAGCAACTCTCTGTTCTTTGCTGGTAGGATTTCTAATAATGAATGAGGAGGGTGTGTAATGGAGCGTCTGATGGTTACGATGTCAATGTTTGCTTTTTTCTTGCATGTGATACCCAGGAGTTGAAGGTACTGTTAATATCGGCAGGGCAGCCCAGAGGTCGAGATTCTTTTCTCTGTGCCACAATCGTTGACTTGGGCCTTCATATTTCCTTCAGCTTTTCACTAGTGTAAGACAACACATGGCTTCATGGTTTCTTCAAACTACGATCTCAGAGGAAATACGTCGTCCAAGTCTGATTGTCGGAAAGATTCTCGCTGTACTTAAGCCTCCCTGTTTCTGCACAGTAACTAACAAATTTATCACTGCCCAGCTGGTCCCATGTGCATCAGTCATATGCTGTCTGGCTTTTTCTCCGTGTCCTCGATTCCAGTCAGATTTCCAGATAGTCCTCCATCCACTCAAGCAAATCTCCAGAATGACTTTCCATCATAAATGTGCATACAAAAGCCGTCCCTGTGTTTGTGTGTGTACCAGACAGCAACCAAAAAGCGATTGAGAAAAAAGAGACAAGGAAAGGGCCCTTATTCATTGACTCACGTCATGCTTTTGTCAATGACATGTGCATTATGGTGGTCTGCTGTTGGGGGCAATCTGTGCGTGTGCTAGGGATGGGCATGAAAGCAACTAGAGAAATAATTTCAACTCGGAATTACTGGGACGATAAAGTCAATCACCCAGTCGAAACCTTCATTTCAATGCCATAATTGGTTTTGTGGGGCCTAAATGGTGAAAATGGTTATACATTTCATTTTGGCTTTTTTCGACATCAGTTGGCAAAAAGTTCAAGCATTTAATGTACACATGCATTGCCTTATATTAAAAAGGGGGGCACATTTGCTGAATTTCCATAAAATGCCCATCCCTAATGCCTACGTCTCACGAACGGGGTAAAATATTTTAAAAAGTTGGAAAAGCAGGAATATCACTAGAACAGACGCAGTGTTAACAAAGCATTTCATCTCCATAGCAAAGAAGACTCCATGTTTCTGGCTGGTTTACTGTGCTCTGAAGATTCGTCTTTTCTGCTTCTCTTTCAGAAAGCAATTCGAGTTACCACGTTCATGCAACGTCTCCGGGCAACTGACCTGGGGTCGGCTGATGCTTCATCTGAAGGCCAGAGTGAAGGAATCACGGATGAATTAAACGGGAAAGGGATTCAAGCGGACTCGGGCAGCGTTTCTACGGTTAATGTTTCTCATGAGGTGACTGTTGAAAGCCGGCACACCGAGAATCAAGAACAACAGAGAGCTGAAGAAAAAAAGGCTGAGGAGAAACCTGTGGAGCCCACAGATCCTCTTCTTCAGTCAAATGCCTCCTTCAAGGTTCAAGATAAAGCGCTGAGCAAAACAGAGAAGGAAAACACAGAAGGCCCTTGTGAAGTCCAAGAAAAAACTGTGCAGAAATCACCACCTGTGAAGACCATCAAGACCCCAGAGCAACAAAGAACCCAAGCCCCCTCCGAGCCAGAACCCACAGCTGAGAAAAAGTCCTTCTTCCCAGACACTCCAAACCGACGTAAGATAGCTGCAAATCTATCCATGGATTGCGGCCCAACTTCTGAAGCCAAAATTATGAAAGAACCGTCTCAGCAGCCAGAGAAAACAAAAGAGCCAGTACAGGATGTAGCGGCGAGCAGCTGGTGCCAAACTCAGCTGCCCGAGGCCGTCGCAGAACGACCTGCTGAAGCTGAAGGAGCCTGCGAGGTCAAACTCAAGAGCCGAGATGGGAAAAAAAGAACGGAGAAGGGAAGCCAATCTGTAAAAAACATCCAGTGTTCGTATCCAGGACTGACATCATCAAACCTTGGCTGTGACAAAACTGTGTTTGAGAAGGAGCTGCAGGAGATGGTCCATCAGGCCTCTGGGTTCGGAAGCCCCTATTGTCCAGCCTACTCGACTAGTGCTGGATCTGTGTATGGTGGTCTGGACCCTAGCGTGGGAGCCAGCACCGACTGGCAAATGGACTGTGTAATTGAACAGATTGAAAAGCAAATGGCGGCAGTGCTGGAGAAGATCGAAGGAGACATGCCGTCTTTACTGGAGAAGATCAGTGACCGTCCCGAGACCCTTCCCAGAGCAAAGAGTGCCAGCTGCTCTCCGGCCCCCCGACCCCGTTCGTATCATCATTCCACACCACCACCACTGCCCACCACACCACGACCAGCAATGCCTTCTCTGCCCCACCTGACCATACCCCCTCCCTCGTACCCGCCTCCGTCCCCACCCAGTCCCAGCCAGGAGGGCAACAGCAATGGGGAGGAGAGTGCAAAGCCTGATGGGGAGTCTCCGAAGGGAAGCGTGTGAGGAGAAGGATTATAAATTAATAAAAAAAAAGAATGAAAGCGAAGGAGGAAAACTGATTATTTCTAAGTTATGGATCCGTAAGTATGGGACAGCAGTAGTATGGGTTTATCTTTATGGGTTCTGCACAAATCTGCAGAGCCTGAATCCTGATTGTATTCGATCCAAGACTTTTATAATGCTCAAGAGGAAAGTGGCTTTAATTGAAACTGAAGCTGTATTTAGATCGACACTATTTTGTATTATGGAAATATTGCAAAGCTAAATGTTCTGTAATGTTGTATCTATAGCACGATCAGGTTATCGCAGTCGCTGATATATTTCTTTAAAAACAAAAAGATTGCATTTATTGTAATGTTCAGTAGGTAGTTGCATCGAAACCGAAAAAAAGAAAGCATCTTTTGGCGAACTACAGAGCACTTACTTGTACTTTAAAGGCTTTATTTATTTTGGTCACTTCATCAATCTTGGGAGTTTTGCTCTGAGACCCTGAAGAAGAGACACTGCATCTGTGAATACCTCCATCAATCATTGGCCTGCTGTAACATGCACAATAATAATTTATTGATCTTTCATATGGGACCTTCTCACACAGCCGTTTATATAAGTTTGCCAGACCTGACAGTTTTTCATTGGTTAAACAAATTAGTCCGATTCTGAGACACTGCTTTGTTTTTGGGTCTTATTTACCTTTAAGTTTTTTTCGTTTGTGTAAGTCCATGTTTGTTTGTTTGTTTGTTTAAGTTGTGTTTTTCCTTGCTTTTCCCCCCTCTATTTATTGATTCATACTAATTATTAAGAATATGTGGTACAATATTTTTGCCAACATATCCCAGCATAAGCTCTAACGTCTACAAGTAAATTGTCTGAAATGTTTGTGAATTGTAGGTGTGGCTTTCACCTCCCCAACAATAATATTGTTTTGGTGATGTGAATATTGTTTTGAGCTAATTTTTGCACTCTTCATGCACAATTTCAATAAAACATAGATTAGGACAGTTTTGTTCTGTCCTTTTGTTCTCTTTTATGTGACAGAATGCCCTGAAATAATCCAAATGAACTCAAATGCAATGTATGGAAAGACACGAGTTAACGTTACAGGGACTATATCTACATTAAAATGACGAAAAATGCGCTTAAACTGTTACTCAATGGTCTTAAGAGATATTTCCTAAAATATAAAATGTGTCATTCGTTCGATTCATTCATTCACAATCTGTGGAATATTCCAAAACAACCTATTTTCTCATTGAACAACAATTCCCAGAATGCAAGGCGCGACACACGCTTTGGGCGAGTCCATTTTATATATTAGTAGGGTAATCAAAAATTGTATTGAAAATTGTTCGACATACATTATTACTACTTTAAATATTAGCGCATTGAAGTGTATAACTAAAATCAATATAAGAGTTTTGTGCTTCATTGCATACCTAGTTAAACTGCCTTACAGGGTAGACATTGACATGTGTTTGCGTGACGCCCCTGTTTCTTGAATAATTCCACATTCTCAACTCAAACTCCGCACATGTTTGGCTCTACGCTGGTGAACTAAAGAAGAATACTTGCCGAACTGTTAACGGTACTGGTGGGAACAGCCGGCTAGGCGACCGTCCAGATTCTTTCTCACTCGGAAGTCGCGGAGTTGTCGATACGTCGAGAGATAACGTTACAAGAGCGGGTTTGATTTGACGTTTTCGGCGTTTGTCTTTCTCTCGTGAGGTTTTTGTGTTTTCAGTGCCGTGGAGAGAGGCCAAGTAATATCGGATGTGGTGAGTTCTGCATACTTATGTCCCTTGCTAATGCTAAGTAGCTAACGCGTCTTCGCCAAACCCGCAAATTAACAAGGTGCCACGATTATCCGCAGCTAAGGTCCGTTATTCGGGCGCAACAAATTGCTATCAATTGTTTGCTGGCCGCTTTAGGGGAAACAACTAACGGGACTTGCAATGTGGCCGGTGCGTGCGTCACAAGCCGGGATGAAAGAAATCAACTTGCCTTTTTGGCAAAGGCTAATGAAAATGGATTTGTGTTTTTCCCCGCATTCCTCTGGTTGTTTTTCGATGTTTGTGTAATACTCACGAACTATCTCGTGCTAAGCTAACCAGCTCCGTCTCGCAGGCTAGCGTTATCAGAGTGTCAGCTAGCTGGGATGGGTAGCGGGATATCTCCGAATCACCGCGAGTGTTTAGGAAAGTGCGTCTCCGTCTCGTCGTGGTGTCTCCGGCTTTTGGAGATCAGCCCAGCGTAAGAACTTCGCGGCATGTTGAACTCTGTCAGTGTTTTCTTCTGCCAATCAATACAACTTAACCGGGTCAAGTAGCTTGGTGCGCCGTTAGCATCGATTTATTACGCAACCGACTGATGCTTATTTAAGTCTCGCGACCATGTCTCCGGTACAAATGCAACTGCGACTGCGTGTGATGCTTCGCTGTTGTTTCGCCCCCGAGCTTCGAGCGCGGCGATATCTCTCTAGTACCGCGCATGTGTCTGTTGAGAACGGGACGGGTGTCGTCGGCACCATCAGCACCTGGTGTGCAGGTAACCCGGACCAGGCACGTTCACTCGTCGCGTGCACGGCAGGCGAGAAGAAGAGGCCCGCTTGGGCCTTTTGTCATAAGTGTTCCCCCATCCCCCAACGCTTATTCCTCTCATTTACAAAAAAAACCCAAGCCTGACCCCCTCAATGGAGAATTGGTGGCTATAGAATGCGTGATTTCTTTATACGGGGGACTTTTGGGGGGTTTGCTGCCCTGGGCTAGTTGTGGAGTAGTGTCTTAAGGCTGCCCACTGCTCCCCTGTGTGTGTGTTACTTACCTGCTTTGATGGAAATTGAAAAAAAGAAATCTGCTGTGGGACATTTAATGGCTTAATGACACAACTAATGCCTGTAGGTGGAGGAAATGATTGTGTTGAGTGGTCACTAGGTGTTTTCTAAGTGGTCCTAAGGTATTAGTTTTTGTTATTTGAATGGCAGCAGACAGGTATGTTGGCTCCTCGGTTGAGAAATCGTGACCTACTTCACAGGGAAAAACACACCAGCCTGCATGCTGACAGCTGACTCTGATCAAAACTATTCCTATTCCCTCAAGCGGTTTTGCTGCATGCTGTGGGTTTTAAAGGTTGCAACCTTTCATCCGTGAATTTGTGTATTTTTATTAAATACATTTGGATATTTGTTTCTACATTAAGCGTTTTCTGTATGCCCTGTTGTTTTTATTCATGATAATTTCTCTGGTTAAAACAAAACGGTATGTTGTTATTAAAATGTTCAGATTTGGCATTATTTAAGGTTTGGCATGAAGCAAGTGAGTTATTATAAGCTGCAGGGGCATTTAAAATACCACACAGTTTATTTTCATTACATACAAATTATTTTTCATTGCATTAAAATTCTCAAGTCAGAATCAGATTTTTCCGTGTTTTTAATTGATCTTCAATGTTAGTTACAGTTACACATCCTTAGATCATACCAAATTCTATTAGGGAGTACAATTTCGTTGGCCTTTAAAATAAATCATTGAATCATATTTCGATAATGTGCTCGTGCTGATATCATACACACTTTTAACGGCTATTGTGTGTCATGTACAATTAGAGTGGAAAACGTTATCTTGAAACACACACATGCAAATAAATTATTATTAGTTAACCAGTGAGCAAAGCATTACATGTACGTAGTGTATTTCGATATCATGTCTGTACTTTGATTACGCAAAATATGCCCTATTGATTTTGAAATATGGTGAGTAAATGTAACGCATTTTAAATCGTATCAGTCCCACTTAAATTCGGTTATTGCTGTTAATAGAAGAGTCCCGTTGTTTCAAGAAGTGGAATCGCGAAGAGATCCCGGCACATTGATTTCGCACGCGCGTTTCCGGAGCGTCAACTTCAGTCCAGCCAATAAGCGCGGGCAGAGAATTGCGGCAGCGCCCTCGAGACCGCCCTTTCCTGTTTCTCTTTATCCTCGCAGCTCCCCCCCGTTCGATACGGCTGCCATTTTGGTTTTGTTCCGCTGGCTGAAACCAACCCTGAAACGCGATATACAGGAAGGCAGAAGACCGAACACAGCAGTGACTCGGCAGGAAAGTGAAGGGTGCTTTTCCGCAGCTTCTCGCCCGGCGCTGTTCCTGTCCGTTTTTTTTCGTTTCGCCTGAATCATCCAGCAATCCGCATCGTTACGTTTCGTTTCACACGAGGAGCGGTTTGCTGACAGAGAGTGGACTGAGAAGGATTATTGGTAAGAGTGAAATCATTCACATCTGACCATCGGAATACACTCGTTGGGACTCGACCTAACTTTATCACTCGCCTGGGTGATGAGGTTCTACACCAAATGGTCGTAACTGACCCGAACGCGGAGTTTAAACTAGCGAGATGTCGCGTATCATTCGATTGTTAGCATACGAACTTCTGTGTGTGCCGAGATAGGCCTCGGACTGCACCAACTAGCAGTTAGCATCGACAACGCTGCTAGTTGTTCTGGTTTTTATTTTCTTTTGATTTGTTTGCGGCACGCGCGAGATCCGTCAAAAATCGCCTTATCTGTTTGATATGTGACCTGACTAAAACACGCGGATTAATTCTGTCATAATTAATCCGAAACTGAATTCAGGTGTAAACTTGTGCCAGTTTGATGAAACCGAACTCGTGATTTTTAAGTCCCTTCACGTCAGGATTCCAGGAAGGGCGATGCTGACTTAACAATGGCGGCACTTTTTTTTAGATTTAGCGCTTTTAACGACACTCTGGGATGGTTGATGGAATATTAATGCGGAAATTCCACTCGTGACGACTTCTAGAGGCTACCGCGTCGTTAAATCAAATCTTGGTTGCCTTGTATCTCACATTATCTTCTTTTCGAGACAGATTTACTTCCCTGTGTCACTCACTCCCCGTTTGCGCTCAGATTTACGTTTAATCGTGACATTGTAACCGGCTCTGGGGGTTTGATCGATAGCAGTATGTAAAGTGTAAAGTTTAGTTTACTGTGGATCCGTCGCACAGTCGTTGGGTTTGACATTTCATTGCAGTTGTTTTAATGAATCAGCGGTTCTGTTAAGGCAAAAAAAAAAAAAAAAAACGGTGAGCCAAAAGCCGACCAGCATCTGTCCACGTGCTATTTATAACCCTAAGCTTCACCTTGCGGAGTGGTCTGTCTCCTTCTGATTTCAACGTTCTTTATAATCTTGCAGGTTTTCTGAATAGTTAGTTGTAGTTCAGTGTGGAGTTGTAATGCAGCTTGGTTATTTACATTTGAAGCATATGAATGTAAATGTACCTTCATTGATTGCTGATGGACCCATCTAATAGGAACTGTCCAGTGCTGAAATAACTACATTTTTAAGAAAATGACCCATTCACAGTCCAGTAAATCCCACCTTATTTGATTCAAACGAGTGTTAAAGATCCCGACTTCTTGTTGTTTTACAAGTTAATAGGATATTTTTTTGTGAAGCTATTTTAGTCAGAATAGTTTGATTGATATTGTTTTGAGTCATCACGTGTGCTGTGTTGTGGGTTAATTGTTTAAAACATATATCTATTTTTTTTCTTTGTTTGCTCTTTAGATGTCCAGCTCGCCGCTTTTCAAGAAGCGTCGCGTGTCAGGATCAGAGACGAAGACGGGATCCCACTCCTCCAACTCTGTCAATACCGAACTGTCCCACACACCAGCTAACGTAGGTTCATTTGTTGTGTGCATGCTTTTAATAAATTGTTAAAAAAAAAGTTTTAATAAAGTAAGTTGTATTTGTATTGGACCATTTGGGGTTGTGTTTATTCATTATTTAGCCAATCCACTAGCTTTTGAAAAACATAGTGCATTAACTGTAACATTGGTCTCTGCAGGGCATGGCTAAGAATGGAAACGATGCGGAAATTGATGAGGGACTGTATTCCAGGCAGCTGTAAGTTTCATTTTCACCAATGTAGAAAAAGATGAACTTGAGCTGTTGCTAATTTTATATTATCTCTCAGGTACGTGCTGGGCCATGATGCCATGAAACGTATGCAGAGCTCCAATGTGCTGATATCAGGCCTGCGTGGTTTAGGTGTTGAGATAGCTAAGAATGTCATTCTGGGCGGAGTCAAGAGTGTGACCTTGCATGATCAGGGTGTTGCCGAGTGGAGAGATCTTTCCTCACAGGTCAGTATAGTGTACACGGCTGAGTGTGTGGGATATTGTTCAACGTTAAACTGAAGTGTGGCTGCCTGACGTGTTACAGTTTTACCTGCGTGAAGATGATCTTGGGAAAAACCGAGCAGACGTCAGCCAGACTCGACTGGCAGAACTCAACAGCTATGTGCCTGTAACTGCGTACAATGGCCCCCTCACCAATGAATACCTGACTCAGTTTCAGGTAATAGAATCATAATTCTGCAGTTCCGTCAATTGTTGTAAATCTGTGGTATCTGTGACAAACTTTTTTTTTGTGATCGTCTAGGTTGTTGTGCTCACCAACTGTAGTCTTGATGAGCAGACACGTATCGGGGAATTCTGCCACAGTAGTGGCGTAAAGTTGATCGTGGCAGACACTCGCGGATTATTTGGGTAGGAATAGATCAATGATGCAATATCTTTTCTCAATGTACTTTGTCATGACTGTCTCTTGTTGAACAGCCAATTATTCTGTGACTTTGGAGAAGAAATGACAGTATTTGACCAAAATGGAGAACAACCGCTGAGTGCCATGATTTCAATGATCACAAAGGTGGTAAAGATTACAATTGTGTTCTCATTTGAGCCCTGCAAGGCACTTGTTTGCTGAACTTTGCGCATGTGTTGTGTATAAAGGACAACGCTGGTGTGGTCACGTGTCTGGATGAAGCACGGCATGGGTTTGAGAGTGGAGACTACGTCACTTTCACAGAAGTTCAGGGCATGACTGAGCTCAACGGCTGTGAACCAGTAGAAATCAAAACACT
>SOMO01000042.1:622068-664962 GCA_028128575.1 Paedocypris carbunculus | reverse complement strand
ATGTTCTTGTGATTAGGTTGGTGCCGGGGCCATTGGCTGTGAGCTGCTGAAAAATTTTGCCATGATGGGCCTAGCCAGTGGTGATGGGGAGGTCATAGTCACTGACATGGACACAATTGAGAAATCAAATCTTAATCGGCAATTCCTCTTTAGGCCATGGGATGTCACGGTAGGAATGACAGGCACTTTTATTATTAGTGCAGTGCAGCAAATCAACCATGTTTCCTATTCACATCGGTCTTGATTCTTCTCTGAGCAGAAGATGAAGAGCGAGACTGCTGCTGCTGCAGTAAAGCAGATGAACCCACAAATCCGTATCACAGGTCACCAGAACCGCGTTGGGCCCGACACAGAGAAAGTCTATGACGATGATTTCTTTGAGAGTCTTGATGGAGTGGCAAATGCTCTTGACAATGTTGATGCCCGTAAGTGATTGTTATAATCATGTTCCGAAATAATTTTTCTCGTAATGTGCAGTAAGAAATTAGCTATTTGTACTTTTTTACTGTACAGGTTTGTATATGGACCGGAGGTGTGTGTATTATCGGAAGCCTTTGCTAGAGTCTGGTACTCTTGGGACAAAAGGAAACGTGCAGGTGGTCATTCCCTTCCTCACAGAGTCGTACAGCTCCAGCCAAGACCCCCCAGAGAAGTCTATCCCCATCTGCACCTTGAAGAACTTCCCCAATGCCATCGAACACACTTTACAGGTAACACGTTATATCCTGAGCTTTTGTCTTCCGTTTGTACTAGATCTTTTTAGTCTGTAGCTCTATGCTTTATCTTTTCCCCCCACAGTGGGCTCGTGATGAGTTTGAGGGACTTTTCAAACAACCGGCTGAAAACGCCCTGCAGTACTTGATGTAAGCATACAATATTATTATTATTCTAAAACCTACACACATTTTCACTGCTTACATTTTTCTAATATTGATCTACTAATGGTCTTCACAGAGACCAAAAGTTTATGGAGCGCACTTTGAAACTTCCTGGAGCTCAGTCTTCGGAGGTTTTGGAGGCTGTATACAAGACCTTGGTGACTGATTACCCCCGCAGCTGGCAGGACTGTGTAACTTGGGCTCGCAACCACTGGCAGTGTCAGTATAACAACAACATCCGCCAACTTCTGCACAATTTCCCCCCAGACCAGGTGAGGCGCTGTTTGCTGCTTTTGAGAATTCAGATTCCATCTTGTCATAGTTTATATTTAAATGTTAACATTTGATTTAACGCAATGGTTAGTTTTCTCAAATTTTGAAGGTGGTTCTTAACATTCTTTTGTATGTTCTCTTAGTTTATTTCAGAGTTTGATATTTGTTAAAATCAAAAAGATTGAGAAAATCTCTTTAATTCTCTGTTTTTCTTCTCTATTTCTCTCTCTCTAAGTTTCTTCCCATTGGTTTTTATGGACACTGCATTTAGCTAATAAAGTTTTCAGTTCTTTTTTATAATTAATTTAATTTTATTTTATATTTCATATACTTTATACTACATATACTATTTATTTATTTTTTATCTTACTCAACGCACATTTTTCTACATCTCTTTTTTTGTGTGTTTCTCTTTTTTTTTTTTTTTTTTTTTTTTTTTTTTTNAGAAATATTCCCAGGCTTTGGAATATTCACCCCCCCCCCCTCCAACTGTTGCCTCTTTCTGGCATTTACATTTATTTCTTTTGATGGGTTTTTTTCCCCCACAGCTCACAAGTTCCGGGGCGCCATTCTGGTCAGGTCCAAAAAGATGTCCTCATCCTTTAGAGTTCAGCACTAGTAATGTAAGTGTTCTTGTCTGTTGAATGAGTCGTTTCTTGTAGAGACAAAGATGCATTGCTTCATCTAGATGTGCTCCTTGTAGGATCTTCACATGGACTACGTCTTGGCAGGGGCCAACTTGTATGCCCAGACATATGGCATGCCAGGCTCCACTGACCGCATGGCTCTGGCTAAGATGCTTCAGGATATTAAAGTGCCTGTCTTTACACCCAAGTCAGGAGTGAAGATCCACGTTTCTGATCAGGAGTTACAGAGTGCCAATGCTTCAGTAGGTAAGAGAACTTTTCAAGATATATCTATCTGTGAGGTAAAGCATTCCTGGTTTGGGCCTTTGGTAACTAATATCAACTTGATGATATTGAGGAATTGTTTAAATTTTAGATGACTCCAGGCTTGAAGAACTGAAGACACTGTTGCCTTCTACAGAAGCATCATCTCCATTTAAACTCTGTCCCATCGATTTTGAAAAGGTATCCAGTGTATTGAGTGAAGTACAACTGGCAACTTCTGTTATAACAAAACAGTCGTTTTCCTCAGGATGATGACACAAATTTCCACATGGACTTCATTGTAGCAGCTTCAAATCTGAGAGCAGAGAACTACGACATTCCTCTTGCTGACAGACATAAGGTGGGTGACAATTCCCTGGTGAGATGAGCAGATCCTCAAATCCAGGCACACCAAATGGTCAAGACCAACTGATCTTTTTTTTTTTTTTTTTTTTTTTTTTTCCAGAGCAAACTCATTGCTGGCAAAATCATTCCAGCTATCGCCACGACAACAGCTGCCGTTGTCGGCCTGGTGTGTCTGGAGATGCTGAAAATCATTCAGGGACACAAGAAGCTTGAGTCCTATAAGAATGGCTTCATTAACCTTGCTCTGCCTTTCTTTACCTTCTCTGAGCCCATCGCTGCTCCCAAGCACAAGGTTAGCCATTCTTCATTACTCTAGCACTGGGTTAGCATCGCTCTCACTTGTTCTTGTTTGTAGTACTATGAGGTTGATTGGACACTTTGGGACCGCTTTGAAGTGAAGGGCATTCAGTCCAACGGAGAGGAGATGACACTTCAACAGTTCTTGGACTATTTCAAGGTATTTCATTTGTTTTTTTTGCTGAAATGAGCTGAATTTTTCATTTCCATTCTCTTACATATTTCCATTCTCAGAATGAACAGAAGCTGGAGATCACCATGCTCTCTCAGGGAGTCTCAATGCTCTACTCGTTCTTCATGCCTGCAGCCAAACTTAGGGAGCGAATGGACCTGCCGTGAGTGCTTTTCATCTATTTCGAAATATCATTCACGTTCGGCATCTACTAAAATGTGTATTCTCTGTTCCTCACAGGATGACTGAAATTGTGACCAAGGTCTCCAAGAAAAAACTGGGGAAGCATGTTAAAGCACTAGTCTTTGAGCTCTGCTGTAATGACGACACAGACGAGGATGTGGAGGTCCCGTATGTCAGATACACCATTCGCTGAGTGTTTTTGGGTAGGAGTGAAAGGGAAGCCCACTGGGGAGGCGAGAGCATCTGCAAACATCAAGTCCAGTATCTAATCTGGTACCAATTGAGTTTTTCTTATTCCTCCAACCTAGATTAAAAGCCCTCAATCATAATGGTTTGATTGGTTCCTCTCAGACGAAGTGGCTGGCAGAAATGTTAATAGGGAAAGTGAAACTTACTGTAACGTATTTAAACAGGCTCTTGAAAACACCCTTCATGTAGTTCTCCAGTTCTGCCCTCAGTTTCAGGGTGCCGTCATGTTTATAGTCATTGAAAAATTGCGTGATACCAAAAAAATTGCGGTATTTCCTCCCAAACTGCTGCCTTGGTTTGATGTCGTCTGAATGAGCTTTTTTTTTTGGCCATGGCTGCTTGGTAAGATTGTTCAGTGAACTTCTGCTCGTCTCAGATCCAGTGGGGACATCCCTTCATCTCCTGCTTTGGTTCCGGTTCAAGAACTTGCACATAACCTTTTCCTCATTACCCTGTTATTTTTTTTTTATTTTTTGTTTTTTTTTATAGTTTTGTTCTGGTTTAGAACAGTAATTCTTTCTACATTGTTAATCTCGAGCAGAAACCACATTACAGTGGCTGTGTTTGGACTCTGTAATGGGAGCACTTATTGTTTAAGTGAATAAAACTACCGACGTTCTCTTGGTTCATTGGCTTTTCTTTGCTACTGTTGTTTTTGAAATGTTGATAAAGGTTAATAAATAAGATCCTGCAGTCGATTACACTGGCCTGTCGTTTATCAAGTGGGTGGTTGTGCAACCCGTCAAACTTTTATTTTAACATACCCCACGGGATCCCATTTTCTACATGGCAAAGTTTTATTCTATAGTTTATGTAAAGTTTCCTATTCTTTACATAATCTCCCATTGATGTTTTTAAATAAACATTTTTTTTTTCTTTTGTTTTTTTTAAGCTTTTTCATTTTTGTTAGACATACTCATTTTGTTTTGGATGTAGTTTTTTTTTTTTTGTTTTTAGTGACTGACCCCGGAGGCATGCAGAGGATCAGTGTCTTGATCAAGGACTGAAATTTAAACCTAGGTGGCAGTCTTTGTTCTATTTTCCAAGAACTTTGTTCTATTTTCTGAACTTTTCAGAATCAAAAAACCTTATTGACCAAGTTGCAATGACAACAAGGAATTGGGTTTGGACTGACTTCGTCTTTTCTCCTTTTTGCAAATATTAACATATACAAATAAAAGAAAAAACAATGACATGAAATAAGAGAAACATAAATAACAATATTGCATTTTTGTTCAAGAAGCCAGTCTAAAATGATTCACACTTTGACATGAATGCCATGCTGCTAGAAGTAGCCATCATAAGAGTGCACATGTTGTAAAGGGGTGAACATAGTCAGCAACAATACTGCAATACTGTTGTTTGTACTAATGGGCCCAAAATGTGCCAAGAAAATATCCCCCACTCTAATACACCACCACCCGTCTGAACCGCTGACACAAGTCAGGATGGATCTATGTGGCTGAAGCCAAATGCTGACCCTTCCAACTAAATGAAATTGAAAATTCTGGGGAGCCTGTGCACACTGTAGCCTGAGTTTGTGTGTCCTCATCCTCAAGCCCTTCTGCATACCTTGATTGAAAGTAGCGATGCACCGTAATGAAAATTCTTGGTCGAAATCGAAGAAGAGGAAAGCCTGGCCGAAACACCGAAAGAATTGCATTTATTGCTAAGATGGTGTACTAACTTTGCTAAAACCAAGGCATTGCAAATGCATAAATAATTGATGAAGAATAAATGAAACAAAATGTGTTACAAATATGCAAATATTTTTCAAGAATATTGCAACAGTCATGGGTATTAAATCTAATTCAAACTAAAATGTTTAACTTGACCTACTGAAATGTTGTAAAATAAAATGTTCTTTCATTAAAAATTGCATTTAAGTGTAAAGTGCATTCAGAACAAGTACAAAGGATACAACGTTTTCTCTGCAGGTCTTAATAATAGTACAGTGGTACCCCGACTAACAAAATTAATCCGTTCCGACGGCCGTTTTGTTTAAGCGCAAATTTTGTTAGTTGAGCCGCATTTTACATGCAATTTGTCTAATCCGTGCCTTGAGTTCGTGAATTCAGACAAACGTTTTTTTTTTACAAGTGATAAACTATTGTTAATAAATATAAAAACATTTTGCAAAGTGGTTGTTTAAATTGCCCATTGGTAATTGTTTACAAAGGTACAGTTAAAACTCACATTAAGGTGACTGGCATCAGAATGTTCCTCCACCCGGACCATTTAGAGTGTAACACCCACTGTTAGTGACTAACCTACTGCTGCGCTTCTCTCCCGTGCGTGTGCCAGGAGGATAACTGGTCGGAACATCAAATGAACCAGAGATACTATGAGGACTTTGCACAACAGGAGCGGCAGGAACTCACCCTTGTTGAGTCGGCTCGGCGGGAGAGAGAAGCCAGACAGATCGACGTGCAGCAAAAGCTCAAAATGGAGTACGAGCTGGAAGCTGCAATGGAATCCCGACGTTGAGGCATGGAAATCCGGCGTCAGATCTTGGATTCAAATTGGATTAAACAATGGCAGTATGAAGACCTTGTCATACAGCAACAGGAAACTGAACTGGATGCTGAAATGGAGGCACAAGAGTGTGAGGCATTGGAACTCAGACGACCTGAAATGGCAGAGAGAGTACAGAGGGCGCAACAGGACCTAGATGCGACTGCGGATGGAGTAGCGATCTCTTCCCAAACCCTGACACCGGAGGAGTTTCACCCAGAGGCAGCGTCGACTCTGCTGTTGCCACAATATCCAGCTAAAGCTTCATCGAGTGCAGCGGCGGATTACAAATTTCCTCAAAGCACGCTGAGTGAATCTACACGTCTTCACGCCCAAAAAGCTGGTGAGCCCTTCATTTCATTCAGTAGAATCAAGATGGTGGCCAAAGGACGCTATGCATAAGAAAGTCCCACCCACCATAGAAGTGTCAGTTTCGAGGGACATCCCCTCACCTTCGGCCTGACAATTTAGTTTATGCCCAGCCTTAAAATCTCCCCTGGCAACCGGGAGGCAGCGAATGATTACACCTGTTGAGAGTGCTTATAATGGTCATAATTATGATCCATCCATGCATCCATTCTCTTCCGCTTATCCGGGACCGGGTTGCGGGGGCAGCAGCCTTAGGAGGGATGCCTAGACTTTCCTCTCCTTTGCCACCTCCTCTAGCTCCTCAAGAGGGACACCGAGGCGTTCCCAGGCCAGCTTTGAGACATAGTCTTACCAACGTGTCCGGGGTCTTTTTTTATGTCTCCTGGGAGACGCTCCAAGGGCATTCGAAATAGATGCCCAAGCCACCTCAGCTGACTCCTCTCAATGTGGAGGAGAAGCGGCTCTACTCTGAGTTCCTCCCGGGTGACAGAGCTTCTCACCCTATTTCTTAGAGTGCGCCCTGCCACCCCGCGAAGGAATCTAATTTCAGCCGCTTGTATTGTACCTTGTCCTTTCGGTCATGACCTAAAGCTCATGACCATAGGTGAGGGTTTGAACGTAGATTGAACGGTAAATAGAGAGCTTTGCTATTTGGCTCAGCTCTTTTTTCATCACGACGAACCGGTACATCGACCTCAATACTGCTGCCGATGCACCAATCCGTCTGTCAATCTCACTCGTGAACAAGACCCCAAGATACTTGAACTCCTCCACTTGAGGCTGTATAGAGCAAGCCACCCTTTTCTGGTCAAGATTGCGATGGCCTCAGATTTTGAGGTGCTGATCTTCATTCCAGCCATTTCAAATTCAGCTGCAAACCGCCCCAGTGCATGTTGTAGGTCCTGGTCTGTGGAGGTCAGCAAGACCACATCATCTGCAAAAAGCAGAGAAGTCCTATGGGCTCCAAACCAGATCCCCTCCGTTCCTTGGCTGCGCTAGAAATCCTGTCCATTAAAATAATGAACGGTGACAAAGGACAGCCCTGACGGAGCCCAACATGCACTGGGAACAGGTTTGACTTAATGCCGGCAATGCAAACCAGACTCTTGCTCCGGTCATACAAAGAACGGTTAGCCCTTATTAGAGGGTCCCTCACTCCATATTCCCGAAGCACCCCCCACAGGGCGCAATGAGGGACACAGTCAAACGCCTTCTCCAAGTCCACAAAACACATGTAGACTGTATTGCCGTATTCCCATGAGCCCTCAAGCACCCTGGTGAGGGTATAAAGTTGGTCCAATGTTCCACGGCCAGGACAAAAACCGCATTGTTCCTCCTGTATCTGAGTTTCAACTATTGGCCTAATCATCCTATCCAGCACCCTAACATATTTACCAGGGAGGCTGAAGACTGTGATCCCTCTATAGTTGGAACACACCCTCTGGTCCCGCTTTTAAAATGGGAACCACCACACCGGTTTGCCACTCCAAGGGTACTGACCCTGACCTCCATGCCAAGTTGTATAAGCGTGTCAACCATGACAGACCAACAACATCCAGAGACTTGAGGTACTCGGGGCAAATTTCATCCACACCCAGAGCCTTGCCACTGGGGAGTTTTCTGACTGCCTCAGTGACTTCAGTCAGGGTGATAAATGAATTCGCCACTCAGCTTCTAGTACAGGCTCTGGTGATCTCAAGGCTGGACTATTGCAACTCTTTTTTGGCAGGTCTGGTCTGTCGCCGCAACACAGCCTCTGCAAAGAATAAAGAATGCTGCAGCATGACTGGTTTTTAAACAACCGAAAAGGACTCATGTCGCTCCACTGCTTGTATCTCTGCACTGGCTGCCAATTGCTGCCAGGATCAAATTCGAAGCTCTATCACTGACCTTCAAGACCATCACTGGTGCGGCACCATACCTCAACTCCCTGATTTAGGAATACTCTTCCTCACATAGTTCTCTCGTTCAGTGGCTGTCTGGTGGAACAATTTACCTATTCCTCTTAGAAAGTCTGCAACCTTCTCAACATTTAAAAAAGCACTAAAAACTGAGCTCTTTCACCAACACCTTAACACTGATTTAAAAAAAGCTGACTGTCATGCTGTTCTGTCTAGTAAGTTTCCTTATATAGCCTTGCTCCTCTTTTTATAAGTCGCTTTGGATAAAAGCGTCTGCCAAATGACTGTAAAGTAAGGTTCCACCAATGATTGCAATGTTAGTTCCAGCAGATGTAAAGCCACTTCCGGACAATGTTGTTTATTCTTCAAGTAAAGAAGCCTTTAAAGAGGAAGTGTATCTTCCTTGTAGCAAAGTCCAGTGATTCCATTAGTCAAAGATGGTGATAAAAGCAATTCACATCTGGATCAGGATTTGGACAGTGATTATCAAGATGATCAGTCACAACCAACTGACGTGTTAGCACCTGCAAGAGACAGTGCTAATAAATCGACGTTGGCCGTTAGCTCAATGGCTGATCACAAGCTTATCCCAGCACATCACCTGAAATGAGATGTCGAGGTCCGTGTTGTTGGTTCATTCTCTAAATCAATTGACTTGTTCATCAGTCAGATTAAATAAAGTTTCTCAAGTAAATCTGCAAAGATTGGGGAACGCAGAGTAATTGACTATAATGATACATTGTTGCATTTCTCTGGCATTTTAGTCCCCTTTCACACCACACTTTTTGCTCTCATCCAAACCAAAATTCACTCATGTGACAACATTCACGTCACTCATTGGCCAGATGTGTCCTTTTAATATTACTTAAACTGCTTTTCAACTAATCAGAATTGCTGGAGACGACTGCGCTGGATTTGTGCCTATATTACACTATAGAACAGGGGTTTCCAACCGGTGTGCCGCGGCACTAAGGGGTGCCGTGAGATCTTTTGAGGGTGCCGCCAAAATTTCGGGGAAAAAATGCTATTTATTTTTTTAAGGCAGGACTAGGTATAAGGTGTTGTTGCATGCAAACTCTCGAAATGAAACAAATAATTAAATACCGTATTTTTCGCCGTATAAGACGCACTTTTTCTTCCCCAAAACTGAGGGTGAAAAGTTGGTGCGTCTGGCAAATGCAGAGATCCGTGGAGCGCGGTCACCGCTATCTTAGTATGCAATTCCCGCGGTATTACATACGTTGTCTCGCTTTCTTTCTCACGCAGAATCTTGTGAAAGAATGAAACCACTATTTCCAAACGTAAACGAACTTCGATCAAAATAAAACAAGCAGATTTTCTCATGCGCGTCTTTAAAACCAAAACAGCCGTTCTCTTAAAGGCACAGCGCAGAAAACGGAGCTGCACGCATTTGCGCGTGAAGTACAAACTGTGTTTGATTAGCAATGCCCGTGCCGTCATTGGTAATTAGTTACAACTTGTAACGAAACTAATGTGTAATACTGTATTAAGGTGTTTATATACTTATATAAAAATTTAATTCATGAATTTTCACGATATCCACGATATTGCAAAATCCATACCGCGGCACATCTCAATACCGGTATACCGCCCACACCTACTTTCACTGTTATACTGACTTTACTGACAGTTCATGTTACATGTTTGGCATACAATTGTTCATAAACTGCTGTTAACTTTTATACAATTGACGAAAATCGTTACAATATTTTACTACAGTATATAGTTCAGAATCATTTTTTTCTAGATTTTCCTCCTTTAAAATAGGGTGCGTCTTGAATGCCGGTGCGTCTTATATGGCGAAAAACACGGTAATAATAAAAAAGCTACGGAGATTTAAATATCTATTTTCTTATAAGGGTGCAGAGAACTTTTGAAAGGCTTTCCAAGGGTGCCTCAAACAAGAAAAGGTTGGGAACCACTGCTATAGAACTATCGTATATAGTTTGTATTGATCGCTTGAGACAAACGTTTATTATATATACACATTAATATTTCGAGAGTAGCGCGGACTGCAAAAAAATATATTAATGCTGCACGTGGCAAAGGATTCGCTTTTCACTTCAGGAGAAAGCGTGACACGGAATCGGAGATATTCCTCAGCGCAGCGTCACTACGGCAGCGGAATTTAGTCAAAATGCGCAGTCGTTTTTGCCTTTGGTACGGTTCAAGTTCAAGCGCTCCGAGACCGCTTTCACGCCACAATCGAACCGTACCTGAGTTCGTTTGGAAGCGTACCGTTTTTTCTTGGTCTCGGTACGCTTGTTTGGTCCAGAGTTGGATCAGAGTTTGGACCAGAGTTGGATAAGAGTTCGATTGCTGCTTTCACACTTGCCCAAACGAACTGTACCAAACAGGGAAACGAACTCCCGGTGCGATTCAATTGAACTAAAAAAGGTCAGGTGTGAACGCACCCTTTGACCCAACCTCATCTCCAAGTCACTTTAATCAGAAATCCATCTATTTCTCATTCAACGATGTTCACCGCCCTCACTGGAGTTCAGATGGCTCAAGTGATCATCAACAATTTAACATCCGAAGAGAATGTTACCTTATGGTTAAACTTAACCCCCTGTTCACCCTTTCAATCCTGGACAAGATTGTTTGGGCCTTGTGCAGGTCCAGCGACTTGCAAAGGCAACATCCCTACAAACGTCACCTGATAGAGATTACATTTCCGCCATTGGATTAACTTCTTCAACTAATGTCTTCCGTCCGAACGCAGAATCCTTCCACAAACAAGAAGACCTCAGTCCAAGGGCAGTGGCCTCCCAATACGGGGCGGCCGGCCAAAAGATCATTCTATCGTCAAGTGTGTCCAGTGATGGGAATAACGGCGTTATAAATAAACGGCGTTACTAACGGCGTTACTGTTTTTAGTAACGAGTAACCTAACGCAATTACTTTTTCCTCCGTTACAACGCCGTTATCGTTACTGACAAAAATGCTGCGTTACTATAATCGCGGTCACCGAAGTGGTCCGGTCAGAGTCTGTAGTGTTTTTCCGTCTGGTGCGCGTGTATTGGTGGGGCGGGATAAAACGGTTGATTGGCGTGTCTGCACGTGGTGCGACTGAAAACGTGATGATTGACTTAGATTAAAAATGTCCATAATTTATCACCCGAACTCGCCGCACCGGGAGGCTTCCGCACTTGCCCTTATCATATATTGGCAGGTTGCGGGATTTTGTGTCCATGCAGAGATAATTCTAATACTTTTGTTTTATTCCTAATAAATTGGCCTTTTTATCTATTATTAGCGAAACATTGTCTGGGATCTCTGCTGAAGAGGAGCGAAAAAAGAACTGAGTTCTCTTCTGAGTCCACTATGTTGTGAACAGCAAAAGAACTGAGCTTACTTTCCCTTTCTGGATCACTTTAACCCAACTGAGTTTGGTTAGTTTCAAACGAACTATGTGAAAGCACCCTCATTTTACTACCTGTTTGCACTAGAAAGAGTGTACATTTTTGTTATTGTTATTTAATTTTGGTACATTGTTAAACAAAATATACTGAGAGCAGAACATTGTAAACTGTTTACTTTTGTGAAATTTACTTTTTGCTAATTCCTTAAAAAGCATAATTTATATTTACTTATTTGTTGGCCAGTTGTAGTCCTAATACTGTATATAAATATTATAAGTTCTAAACTAACTATTGTGTTTTATTATTCATTATACTAATGATAATATTTACAATACTATTTTACATTTGGTTCAAGTTCAAGTTGGTTTTTATTGTCATTCTGCTACATACGTAAACAAAAAGTAGAACGAAATGTCGTGTCCCACAGGACCACAATGCTACATACGTATCCAAGTACACACAAACACACTGTTTATTTACACAAACAGACTGTACAACAACTTTACATGAAAACTGTGCATGAAATTGTATTGTGCAGAGGAAATTTTTGTACCTGAGACTGTAAAAAAGAAAACGCTTCATAAACATTTTAGTGCAAATAGGTGTCTCTCACATTGTCCCACGATAATAAAATAGTGTAGATTAATGTACAGTGCTTTATAATAGTAATATATTATATTTAGTGTTTATTTCATTAATTTAACATTTAATATTGGCAGCAGCCACGTTATTTGACAAATTAAAAAAAAACACAAAAAGTAATGCAATAGTTACTTTTCTTGGTAATTAGTTACTTTTATAATGATGTAACTGTGGTGACTGTACATAATTCACCCACGTAAAAATCTGTGTTACATTTCCAAAGGCAGTTCTGTTTGTTCTCCCGTTGGGAGTTAAGTTCTGACGTCATAGTGACGTATAACGCGCGTGCCGGAAGTTAATTCAGTTCTTTTAGAAGTGATTAATAAACGACACACGCGTTTGTGTGCTCAAACCAGGATATCGTTTTTATCCTTTTCATTCGCACCTTCCACACTGGTGACCCCGACGTTTATCCACAGCAACTACAATAACCGCAAACGCCGTCGCGCTCAAGCTCCCCGAGTTCTGGGAATCCTCCGCTTCAGCCTGGTTCGCACAGACGGAAGCGCAGTTCGCGTTGCGAGAGATCACAGCAGACGCCACGAAATACTACTACGTGGTATCAGCATTAAGCAGCTCAAGGGCGGCCAGAGTTGTGCATTTGCTGAAACATCCGCAAGCAACGGAGAAATATGTCACACTCAAGACGCAGCTGCTGAAAACTTTTGAACTCTCCGACGCCGAGAGAGCCAACTGGCTTTTCTCTCTACAAGGACTGGGCGACAGCAAACCTTCTGAGCTGATGGACAAAATGTTAGACCTTCTAGGTGAGCACGCGCCGGATTTTCTTTTTATTCAGCTGTTTTTACGTCAGCTCCCGGCACAAGTGCGCGCAGCTTTAGCCAACACAACCATCACAGACTGTAGAGCGCTCGCTGAGGAGGCCGATAAATTTTTCCTAGCGACCCAACAACCCTGTGTGGTTGCCGTTTTGCCCGCACACGAGACTGCTGCACTTCCAGAACCATCTGCACTTTTCGCTGCTACAACGTCACGACTGCAGCAGAATCACGGCTTGTGTTTTTATCATGCAAAGTTCGAAGCCAAAGCTAAGCGCTGCCTTCCTCCATGCACTTTCAGCAAACCGGGAAACGCCAAGGCCGCCGCACATTAGTAGCCATGAGCGTCGGGCACACAGACGGGCTACTTTTCATTAAAGACACTTTATCTGGACGGCATTTCTTGTGTGACATGGGCGCACAACGGAGTGTTCTGCCAGCATCCGTGCTGGATACCTCAGCCAACAGCCACGGGCCGCCTATGGAGACCGCTAATGGCACCACTATCCGCACGTATGGCACAAGATATGTGTAATTGTGTTTCGGAGGACAGCGTTTCATCTGGAATTTTGTTATTGCAAAAGTGGCTTTTCCGTTATTAGGATCGTATTTTTTGTGCGCTCATGGACTGTTGGTGGACATTAAGAACCGCCGTTTGATTGACGCGTTAACGTTTTGTTCTTACGCATGCACTTTTCGTCTTGGTGACTCCGTCAAGCTTTCCGGGATGTTTCCTGCTGCAGATGCGTTTGGCTCATTGCTCGCAGAATTCCCAGCCCTCACGCAGCCCACGTTTTCGACATTAACAGCGAAGCACGGAGTGCAGCACCACATAACCACAACCATCCCTCCGGTCTACGCTCGTGCACGCCGACTCGACCCCACCAAGTTGGCTGTGGCCAGGGAGGAGTTTGACAGCATGGAGCACTTGGGCATTGTTCGGCGTTCCAACAGCCCGTGGGCATCTCCACTCCATATCGTCCCCAAGCCTGGGTTGGCGCCCGTGCGGTGACTATCGCTGGCTGAACGATGCCACGACACCAGACCGTTACCCCATTCCACACGTCCAGGACTTTTCCACACATTTGGCAGGCAAGACCATTTTTTCCAAAGTCAACCTGGTCCGTGGTTACCATCAGGTGCCTGTGCATCCATCGGACGTTCCAAAAACGGCAGTTATCACACCGTTTGGTTTGTTCGAGTTTCTTCGCATGCCTTTCGAACTTAAAAATGCTGCTCAGACTTTTCAGCGCCTCATGGACTCTGTGTTGCGTGACCTGCCTTTCCTTTTCGTTTATTTGGATGACATACTGGTGGGGAGCGACTCCAAGGCTGAACATCTGGCACATCTTCGAATACTTTTCGAACGACTCAACCACCATGAATTGATTGTCAATGCAACCAAGTGTCAGTTTGGTCTGTCATCTATTGATTTCCTTGGCCACAGAGTCACCAAGGACGGAGCTGTTTCTCTACCGTCAAAAGTCGAGAGTTGCACAGTTCCCACGTCCACTCACGGTCAAATCTCTGCAGGAGTTTCTGGGCATGGTGAACTTTTACCACCGCTTCATTGCTCAGGCGGCCCAACTCATGCTACCGCTTTATGAAGCTCTGAAAGGTAAAGGACAAAAACACACTGTGGATTGGTCTGTGGACGCGGATAAGGCATTTACGGACACAAAGGCAGCCCTGGCTAACGCTGCCATGTAGGCACACCCATCACCCACGGCCCCAATTTCCATCACTACAGACGCTTCGGATTTTGCAGTCGGTGCTGTGTTTGAACAATGGGTGGGTGGCGCTTGGCATCCGCTCGCTTTCTTTAGCCGACAGTTACGCCCAGCGAGCGAAAGTACAACACTTTTGACAGGGAACTACTCGGCCTCTTTCACCGCTTTCGTGGACCACACGCCGCTGACCTTCGCCATGGCCAAAGTGGCACAACCTTGGTCTGCCCGCCAACAACGCCAGCTGTCTTACGTCTCTGAGTTCACAACCGATTTGCAGCACATTTCGGGAAAAAGCAACTGCGTCGCTGACTGCCTCTCTCGAGCGGTGGTGGGGGCTGTTCACCTGGGTCTAGACTACAACCGCATGGCTGCTGATCAGGCCACTGATCCAGATGTACAGCGTCTCAAATCTTCCACTACAGGCTTACAGATCGAGGACGTTCTCTTTGATGAGGCAGGTGTTACGCTCATGTGTGATGAGTCCACAGGAACACCGTGGCCGGTCGTTCCCACGCAATGAAGGCGACAGGTGTTTGCTGCCATCCACAACCTTTCCCACCCTGGCACGAAAGCGTCACAGAGGCTGGTGGCGGCTAAATTCGTGTGGCCGGGCCTCAAGAAGGAGGTGAGAGACTGGGCCAACACATGTGTCGACTGTCAGCGGGCCAAAGTACATCGTCACACCAAAGCCCCTCTGGAGCCTTTCCAGGTGCCGGAACGACGGTTTGATCATGTCAATATAGACCTAGTCGGCCCTCTCCCTAACTCTCATGGCTACACCCACCTGCTGACCATGGTGGATCGGACCACGCGTTGGCCTGAGGTCACACCACTTTCTGCGACCACATCTGCGGAAGTGGCAAGAGCATTCATCGCCACCTGGGTCGCCCGATTTGGCACCCCTGCAGACAACTCCTCCGACCGAGGCGCTCAGTTTACCTCCGAGTTGTGGAATACAGTCGCAGAGCACCTGGGCGTGAAACTCCACCGCACCACTGCTTTTCACCCACAGGCTAATGGACTTTGCGAACGAGTCCATAGGGCAATGAAGGCTGCTCTTCGTGCCAGTCTGAAGGACAGCAACTGGTTGGACAAACTGCCATGGGTCATGCTTGGCATCAGGACTGCTCCAAAAGAGAGGACTACACAGTCAACAAGCAGAACTACAGTCAACAAGGAATGCCATGCGGAGCATAAAGCTCCAGCCTAAAGCCTGAAACTCAGCCTGGTGTGCCACACAGCTTGGGTTCGGTGTTGCGTTGCTGTGTTTCTACTGTTCTGTTCAAAGAGTTGATAACTAAATTCTGTTTTGTGTTGTGGACCTGTTTGCCTCGGAGAGAGAAAGCCAGGGAAGCAGGCCTCGTGGCATAGATCTCTCCCCGACGTAGGTTGCAATTTTCAAATGTATTTTTGTTTAGTGTAGTAACCTTAGTTTGTTTTTGGTTCACATATTTTCCCCCAGTCTTGTTTTTATGTTTACACTACTGCCACCGTGTCACGTCTCCAGTACTCCTTAGATCTCTTTACCACCAGGGGACGTAACAAGGCCCCAAGAAAACCATCAATGTTGACTGACAACTCAACTTAATTGGCGAGACGTGGACCTTTGTAACAACCCAAGAGACCATATGACTAAAGAACTCACTTTGAGACAGTGGATCCCTCTAATAGGTCTAACAGACATGCCCAGCATGTCTGAGTTTAGCTCAGGACCAATGGCCCGTGAATCAGGCACCGTATGAAACAACCGACAGTCGAGAACAAAAGAATTCAAACTTAATTGTTGCTATTGTTTTCAAGGTCAATGCCCTGACCAACTTTAGGCAATTCGAGACATGGCAAGAACCTAATCAGATGATCGTAACACTCCGTTACGGGGCGACCAGTTCAGAGACTACAGACCCCGACATTGCTGACAACAACCTTGCAAAGCCAAACCTCATGCTAGGTAGAATAGAGGCAAGTCAGACCACCAAAACTTGTTAAGTCTTCGAGGAAAACTGACTAAAGATTTGGAACAAGTCTAGAATCTAGAGTAGCCAAAAGCCTACACTAGAATGTTTGCCAAGCTAATCTCACTTCCTCCATTCAAAGAAGATGTCCTTACTTAGGACCGACTTTCTTATTTCTTTAATTATCCTGACAGATAATTGGGGCGGCTATGTAAGAACGTTTACCTGGAGTAGGAGATTGTGTTTCAGTCTGTGTACTACCCACTGTACTACCCTTTTCCTATGAATACAGCCAACATGATGCTTGCGCTGGGGCGACTGGCCGGAAAGACAGGTGAACATTCACGGCAAATGCACACACACACACACCCACCAGTGACAATGTTCAGCAATCGTTCAGTGCAGCACTCACCACTACCACTAGGCGACCCGTCGTCGGACCCGAGGAGCCCACACACGCACACATGGAGCCAGTATCGTGGTTCTCAGACGTTGTCTCGTTTCACTGTGTATCGCTCTGCTATATGTAGCTGAAATGACAATAAAGCTTCTTTGACTTGACTTGACTCACACTCGTACGGATAGCAACGACACAGTTCTTTATAGGGATGGTAGAAAAACAGCTCTGCATTTAGGGATGGCAGCAAAACAGTTCTGGAGACAGAGATGGCAGAAAATCAGTTCTGTATTTGGGATAGCAGCAAAACAGCTCTGAGACAGAGATGGCAGCAAAACAGCGACGCCGTCTGATCACCACAGTCTGCGCACGCTCACCTGCACTCTGCGGCTATTTACATTAAAACAATACACAAATAAAGAGACCAAATAGAGTACCTACCCCGACTGGGTTAGCTACGTTGCATCGCTCACACTCGCTGCCGTTTCCAGACAGCTTCCTACAACGGCCGGTAATGAGCACGTCAGGCAGCTGCATCAGCAAACTATTTTTTGCAGCTTTCCTGAAACGGGTAACACTCACACAACACGCCAACACGCCAGACCCAGTCAGCTATTTCCTGGAGTTCCTGGAGTTCGAACAGCCATTGCCACCACCAGGTGCCGTGAGGAGCGCCTAAATACCCATGGGGCGTGATTCAATTGGCCAACATCCAAATCAGCAGGCGGGGTTTCCCTCACCTTGCCACATAGGGTTTATTTCGGTATTCACATAATTGAGGAATATGCCACGTCATTGTTGTGTATATGAGTGCTTGACGCCAGATCATCTCCACGGAAATGCATGGCAACCAGAATGATGTAAACTGAATGTTTGTGTACTGTTTAGTTTTCCATCTGAGCAGACGGAAGTCTCCTCTCTGCTCTGTTAATAAAAGCCTTTTTAGTTCCCTCGTTTTTCTGACCGGAAACCCCTTTCTGTACTGCGATCGCAAGCAAAGATCCAAACTATCCGTTTCAGGTATTGTTTTAATAATAACACTCGGCTAATGACTTTGTGTTGTAGTTTATAGATTTTGCATGTCGTTCTTGTTTCGCATGTTCTGCCTTCTCATTACATTTGCAGTTTGATTTAATTTTTTGGATTCTGTTCAGATGCTTAGTGAGCCTGTTATTGCGCAATAAAAATTTTTCTCTTCTGAACTGCTGTTGAAGAGGGTTTGAAAATTTAATTCTGTCGAAATGAGCGAGCAAGAATTGAGGTTTTTTTGAGAATTTTTTGATCCACGGCATGTTTGTCACAGATCCCGGCTTAAAGCCGGTCAGGACGTTTATGTTCAACATTAGTCAGTTGATTTTGGTCCTGTCACTCTTGCCTTCCGTCTCGTCATGTTACGTTTATGCCTTTTGATTCTGGGATTAAATCTTTATTTTTTGAACCCTTAACCCTGTGTGCTCCTCCTGGTTACTGCATGTCAGTCCAACCCTGTCTTGCTTTGGTTACAGTCGACTCCACATGACAATGTTCTGATTGGCTCAGAGCAGTGGGTGGCTCCGGCGCGCTTTCCCGGGAATCTTTCATTCCGCTTTCACACACAGCAGAATGCAGGCAAGATACCGGGAACATTACTACTATCCGTGCCGGATAATATTCCCGGAACAAATTTCCCGGCATTTGTCTGTTCACACATACGTGCATGCAGGCAAGATACCAGTATTTGGCCGGGAATGTCTGTATGTGTGAAAGGGGCTAATGGCGTCATTTTAAAAAAAAAAGATTTAGCGCTTTTAACGACTCTCTGGGATGCTTGATGGAATATTATTGCGGAAATTCCACTCGTGACGACTTCTAGATCAATCCGTGGTTGCCTTGTATCTCACATTACCTTGTTTTCAAGACAGATTTACTTCCCTGTGTCACTCACTCCCCGTTAGGCGCTCAGATTTACGTTTAATCGTGACATTGTAACCGGCTCTGGGGATTTGATCGATAGCAGTATGTAAAGTGTAAAGTTTAGTTTACCGTGGATTTGTCGCAAATAATCGTGGGGTTTGACATTTCATTGCAGTTGTTTTAATGAATCAGCGGTTCTGTTAAGGCAAAAAAAAAAAAAAAAAACGGTGAGACACAAGCCGACCAGCATCTGTCCACATGCTATTTATAACCCTAAGCTTCACCTTGCGGAGTGGTCTGTCTCCTTCTGATTTCAACGTTCTTTATAATCTTGCAGGTTTTCTGAATAGTTAGTTGTAGTTCAGTGTGGAGTTGTAATGCAGCTTGGTTATTTACATTGAAGCATATGCATGTAAATGTACCTTCATTGATTGCTGATGGACCCATCTAATAGGAACTGTCCAGTGCTGAAATAACTGCATTTTTAAGAAAAGGACCCATTCACAGTCCCACCTTATTTGATTCAAATGAGTGAGAAAGATTCCAACTTGTCGTTTTCATGTAAATAGGATATCTTTTTGTGGAGATACTTTTGTCAGAATTGTTTAGTTGATAATGTTTTGAGTCATCACGTGTGCTGTGAGTTGTTTAAACATTTCTATTTTATTTTTCTTTAATCGCTCTTTAGATGTCCAACTCGCCACTTTTCAAGAAGCGTCGCGTGTCAGGATCAGAGACGAAGACGGGATCCAACTCCTCCAACTCTGTCAATATCGAACTCTCCCACACACCAGCTAACGTAGGTTCATTAATTGCGTGCATGCTTTTAATGCAGTAAAAGCATTAAATGCATTAAATGTCAGTGTAGTTTCTGTTAGTTATAGATGTTAGTTATAAATTGTATTTGTATCGGAGCATTTGGGGTTGTGCTTTTGTTTAGGTTGTTCATTCATTGTTTTTCAAAAGCTAGTGGGTTGGCTAAATATAGTACATTAACTGTAACATTGGTCTCTGCAGGGCATGGCTAAGAATGGAAACGATGCGGAAATTGATGAGGGACTGTATTCCAGGCAGCTGTAAGTTTCATTTTCACCAATGTAGAAAAAGATGAACTTGAGCTGTTGCTAATTTTATATTATCTCTCAGGTACGTGCTGGGCCATGATGCCATGAAACGTATGCAGAGCTCCAATGTGCTGATATCAGGCCTGCGTGGTTTAGGTGTTGAGATAGCAAAGAATGTCATTCTGGGCGGAGTCAAGAGTGTGACCTTGCATGATCAGGGTGTTGCCGAGTGGAGAGATCTTTCCTCACAGGTCAGTATAGTGTACACGGCTGAGTGTGTGGGATATTGTTCAACGTTAAACTGAAGTGTGGCTGCCTGACGTGTTACAGTTTTACCTGCGTGAAGATGATCTTGGGAAAAACCGAGCAGACGTCAGCCAGACTCGACTGGCAGAACTCAACAGCTATGTGCCTGTAACTGCGTACAATGGCCCCCTCACCAATGAATACCTGACTCAGTTTCAGGTAATAGAATCATAATTCTGCAGTTCCGTCAATTGTTGTAAATCTGTGGTATCTGTGACAAACTTTTTTTTTGTGATCGTCTAGGTTGTTGTGCTCACCAACTGTAGTCTTGATGAGCAGACACGTATCGGGGAATTCTGCCACAGTAGTGGCGTAAAGTTGATCGTGGCAGACACTCGCGGATTATTTGGGTAGGAATAGATCAATGATGCAATATCTTTTCTCAATGTACTTTGTCATAACTGTCTCTTGTTGAACAGCCAATTATTCTGTGACTTTGGAGAAGAAATGACAGTATTTGACCAAAATGGAGAACNTTGTGCCCAGGCCTAATGCAGGGGTTTAAATAATGTACTGCTTTTAACAGAGAGAGTGTCGCTATGATGGTCAGATTGCTGTTTTTGGTTCGAAGCTGCAGGAGCTATTGGCCAAGCAACGCTATTTTCTGGTAAGAAGTTGCCTGATTGTGGTCTAAACTATATATATTTTTCTTTCACTCTGATAAACCAATGTGAATTCATAAAAAAACTGTTCTAAATTGATTGCTTGATGTTCTTGTGATTAGGTTGGTGCCGGGGCCATTGGCTGTGAGCTGCTGAAAAATTTTGCCATGATGGGCCTAGCCAGTGGTGATGGGGAGGTCATAGTCACTGACATGGACACAATTGAGAAATCAAATCTTAATCGGCAATTCCTCTTTAGGCCATGGGATGTCACGGTAGGAATGACAGGCACTTTTATTATTAGTGCAGTGCAGCAAATCAACCATGTTTCCTATTCACATCGGTCTTGATTCTTCTCTGAGCAGAAGATGAAGAGCGAGACTGCTGCTGCTGCAGTAAAGCAGATGAACCCACAAATCCGTATCACAGGTCACCAGAACCGCGTTGGGCCCGACACAGAGAAAGTCTATGACGATGATTTCTTTGAGAGTCTTGATGGAGTGGCAAATGCTCTTGACAATGTTGATGCCCGTAAGTGATTGTTATAATCATGTTCCGAAATAATTTTTCTCGTAATGTGCAGTAAGAAATTAGCTATTTGTACTTTTTTACTGTACAGGTTTGTATATGGACCGGAGGTGTGTGTATTATCGGAAGCCTTTGCTAGAGTCTGGTACTCTTGGGACAAAAGGAAACGTGCAGGTGGTCATTCCCTTCCTCACAGAGTCGTACAGCTCCAGCCAAGACCCCCCAGAGAAGTCTATCCCCATCTGCACCTTGAAGAACTTCCCCAATGCCATCGAACACACTTTACAGGTAACGCGTTATATCCTGAGCTTTTGTCTTCCGTTTGTACTAGATCTTTTTAGTCTGTAGCTCTATGCTTTATCTTTTCCCCCCACAGTGGGCTCGTGATGAGTTTGAGGGACTTTTCAAACAACCGGCTGAAAACGCCCTGCAGTACTTGACGTAAGCATACAACCCTAAAACAACATACATTTTAGCTGCTTACATTTTCTAATATTGATCTACTAATGGTCTTCACAGAGACCAAAAGTTTTTCGAGCGCACTTTGAAACTTCCTGGAGCTCAGTCTTCGGAGGTTTTGGAGGCTGTATACAAGACCTTGGTGACTGATTACCCCCGCAGCTGGCAGGACTGTGTAACTTGGGCTCGCAACCACTGGCAGCGTCAGTATGACAACAACATCCGCCAACTTCTGCACAATTTCCCCCCAGACCAGGTGAGGCGCTGTTTGCTGCTTTTGAGAATTCAGATTCCATCTTGTCAAAGTTTATATTTTAATGTTAAATTTTGATTTAACGTAATAGTTAGTTTTCTCAAATTTTGAAGGTGGTTCTTAACAAGATTAGAAAAGATTAGGGAAATTTCTTGAATTCTTTTTTTCTAATTCTCTCAGTTTTTCTTCTTGATTTCTTCCCATTGTTTTTTATGGACACTGCATTAAGCTAATAAACTTTTCCGTTGCTTTTTATCATCAGTTGATCATTTTCCTACATTGCAGAAACATTCCCAGGCTTTGGAATGTAAATGCTGTGAAGAATAGACAGCCACTGTGTTTTCTGTAGCAGGGACACAGAAGGGAGTGACGTGGGTAGCAAAAGTACAAAATGAATTTATTTGGTGCACAAGTTAGCAGGGTAAAATAGTCCCGAGACCAATATAAAACGGACATACAGACGCACATACGCACTACACCGGCAGCAAGGCTCACCCTGTCAGTCAATTAGTCACTACAGCACGTCACCAGCACTCACTCACACACCCGCAGTGAATCAGCAACACGTGGTAATACACACCGTAACTCGTGCTCTGCACCCAACACCAAACAGAAATCGACCAATTGCTCGACCCGGGGGTCCGCTGCCCCCAACCAGTGCACACACACATACCCCGCACCATTCACTCTCCTCCCCAGCACCGAACTGGCACACACTTTGAATCACACACACACACGTAAACGTGCGTACAAGACTAAAACAAGGCGGCAGTGGAACCTCGCCCAACCAGTGGCATCACGTGTGAGGGTCGTGGCCCGGGACAACCGTGTGGCGCAATGCTCCTTCTAGCTCCTCAGGGTAGCAACAAAACAGCGGCGCCGCCCAGCTCACTGCCGTCCACACATGCTCTCCTGCACTCAGTTAAAACACTGACAAAACATTTAAAACAAACTCAAACAAACAATCTTAAATACCCACCCCAGCTGGATTAGGGAAGTTGCCCAGTCGCTCATACTCGCTGTAACTTCCTAGCAGAGTCCTATAAAATGAACGCGTCAGGTAGCTACAGCCACAAACAGCTTACCTGACCCAGCGCAGCATTCACGTCATGCCCCGCTGTGCTAAGAACAGCTGGTTAGCTCCAGCGTGAAGCACACATATACGCACACGGTGCAGTGCTGCACTCGTGGATCTGCAAGCAGCGAACTAGCAACCGTCGACTGACAGACTTTCCCGCGGCTCACAGCCTGCGAGCTGTGACAAACCGGCAGCAGCAGCGATCATGACCGGCTCCAGGTATTACTAGGAGCCTTTAAATGCGGTGGCAATTTATTTAATTGGCCACCGCCCCAAATCACGGGGAGTTACCTTCCTTACATTGCCACATTTCCATTTTCAAACTGTTGCCTCTTCTTGGCATTTACATTTATTTCTTTTTTCCCCCACAGCTCACAAGTTCCGGGGCGCCATTCTGGTCAGGTCCGAAAAGATGTCCTCATCCTTTAGAGTTCAGCACCAGTAATGTAAGTGTTCTTGTCTGTTGAATGAGTCGTTTCTTGCTGAGACAAAGATGCATTGCTTCATCTAGATGTGCTCCTTGTAGGATCTTCACATGGACTACGTCTTGGCAGCGGCCAACTTGTATGCTCAGACATATGGCATGCCAGGCTCCACTGACCGCATGGCTCTGGCTAAGATGCTTCAGGAAATTAAAGGGCCTGTCTTTACACCCAAGTCAGGAGTGAAGATCCACGTTTCTGATCAGGAGTTACAGAGTGCCAATGCTTCAGTAGGTAAGAGAAGCTTCTTATCTGTGAGGTAAAGCATTCCTGGTTTGGGTCTTTTTATGGTAACTACCAGTGGCGGTTCTACATTGACTGGCGCTCTGGGCGAGTCAACTTCATGATACTGAGGAATTGTTTACATTTTAGATGACTCCAGGCTTGAAGAACTGAAGACACTGTTGCCTTCTACAGAAGCATCATCTTCATTTAAACTCTGTCCGATTGATTTTGAAAAGGTATCCAGTGTATTGAGTGAAGTACAACTGGCAACTTCTGTTATAACAAAACAGTCGTTTTCCTCAGGATGATGACACAAATTTCCACATGGACTTCATTGTAGCAGCTTCAAATCTGAGAGCAGAGAACTACGACATTCCTCTTGCTGACAGACATAAGGTGGGTGACAATTCCCTGGTGAGATGAGCAGATCCTCAAATCCAGGCACACCAAATGATCAAGACCGACTGATCTTTTTTTTTTTTTTTTTCTCTCTCAGAGCAAACTCATTGCTGGCAAAATCATTCCAGCTATCGCCACGACGACAGCTGTCGTTGTTGGCCTGGTGTGTCTGGAGATGCTGAAGATCATTCAAGGACACAAGAAGCTTGAGTCCTACAAGAATGGCTTCATTAACCTTGCTCTGCCTTTCTTTACCTTCTCTGAGCCCATCGCTGCTCCCAAGTTCAAGGTTAGCCATTCTTCATTACTCTAGCACTGGGTTAGCATCGCTCTCACTTGTTCTTGTTTGTAGTACTATGAGGTTGATTGGACACTTTGGGACCGCTTTGAAGTGAAGGGCATTCAGTCCAACGGAGAGGAGATGACACTTCAACAGTTCTTGGACTATTTCAAGGTAATTTAATTTGTTTTTTGCTGACATGAGCTGAATTATTTCCATTCTCTTACATATTTCCATTCTCAGAATGAACAGAAGCTGGAGATCACCATGCTCACTCAGGGAGTCTCACTGCTCTACATGCCTGCAATGAAAAGTATTCCGCCAATGGACCTGCCGTGAGTGCTTTACCTTCCATTTCGAAATATCATTCACGTTCGGCATCTACTAAAATATGGATTCTCTGTTCCTCACAGGATGACAGAAATTGTGACCAAAGTCTCCAAGAAGAATCTGGGGGAGCATGTTAAAGCACTAGTCTTTGAGCTCTGCTGTGTTGATGACACAGGCGAGGATGTGGAGGTCCCGTATGTCAGATACACCATTCGCTGAGTGTTTTTGGGTAGGGTAAGCCCACTGGGGAGGGGAGAGCATCTGCAAACATCAAGTCCAGTATCTAAACTGCTACCAATTGAGTTTTCTCATTCCTCCAACCTATATTAAAAACCCTCAATCATAATGGTTTGAATGGTTCCTCTCAGAAGAAGTGCCTGGCAGAAATGTTAATAGATAAAGTGTGAATCTTACTGTAACGTATTTAAACAGGCTCTTGAAAACACCCTTCATGTAGTTCCCCAGTTCTGCCTTCAGTTTCAGGGTTTCAGCTGTTTATAGTCAAACGTTGAAAAAATTGCGTGATACCAAAACAATTGCGGTATTTACTGCTTTTCCTCCCAAACGGCTGCCTTGGCTTGATGTCGTGATAAAGATTAATAAAAAAGATTCTGCAGTCGATTACACTGGCCTGTCGTTTATCAAGTGGGTGGTTGTGCAACCCGTCAAACTTTTATTTTAACATACCCCACGAGATCCCATATTTTCTACATGGCAAAGTTTTATTCCATAGTTTATGTAAAAGTTTCCTGTTCTTTAACTCCCATTGATTGTATTTAAATTTTATTTTTGATTTATAGTTTGTTTTTTTTTAGTAAGTGGCCTTGGAGGCATGTGGAGGATCAGTGTCTTGATTGTAGACTGGAATTCTAACCTAGGTGGCAGGTCCTACTCCTTGTTGCTCCATCATAGATTCCTTTTCCACCACATCCCAAAGGTGTTGTATCGGTTCTGGTGATTTTGGAGGCCATGTGGGTACAGAGAACTCATTTTCTTGTTCAAGAAGCCAGTCTAAAATTATTCACACTTTGACATGAATGCTATGCTGCTGGAAGTAGCCATCGGAAGAGGGGTGCACATGTTGTAAAGGGGTGAATGGTCAGCAACAATACGTACAATACAGCAATACTGGTGTTGGTACTAATGGGCCCAAAGTGTGCCAAGAAAATATCCCCCACTCTAATACACCACCACCCGTCTGAACCGCTGATACAAGTCAGGATGGATCTATGTGGCTGAAGCCAAATGCTGACCCAACTACATTAAGTCGAAAATTGAGATCAGGCAACGGTGTTCCAATTCTGGTGAGCCTGTGCAAACTAGCCTGAGTTTGTGTGTCCTCATCCTCAAGCCCTTCTGCATATCTAAATATTGCAGTACTCTAGCATATTGAAACTAGTGGTTATATGAGTAACTGTTGCCTTTCTATCAGCCCTAACAAGTCTGGTCATTCTCCTTGGTTTTTCATAAATCATTTGCATAATCCAGATTAATCTTGGAATTAGCCTAAATTAATGCCTAGTAAATAGTAATCATAGTAAACTGACCTTTTCCCTGTTAGCTCTTGGATGTTTTGCTTTTAAGTGATACTTGAGACTGAAACTCGTCATAACTTTAGCTTTTTACTGTTTCCATTTCCCATTTGAATACATTTCCCTGAAAAACCCCTACAGACTTCATATTCATGTTAGCTTGTCACATTTGATGTAATTTCACAGTAGGCACATTGAAAGATTTTAATCTTTCTTGGAGGCTTCATAATAATTTAAATCAGTCGGGTGTTTCATCATGGCCAAGATGGTGCAGTTCTCTGTCGAAGGCAGTTGTTCAGAAGCTGGATCCAGGAGCAATGCAATAGCCGACACAGCGTTAGGGTTTAACAAGTGTTTCTTTTGCCGTTTAATGCATTACTCAATAACAGTCAGGAAATGCGGATCTTTTATACCCTAAATGACTACATATATCGCGGGACTATCAGCAGGATTCGATATTTGTTCCAGAGGATGGAAACACGTGGTATTTATTCAAAACATAGATAGACGTTGCCATGGTGACACACAAATGACACGTAACAGGTATCCGTTCAGCCTTCAGACGTTTCAACATAGAGAGAATGAGAATAACATTATTACACACTATAAGTTTATAGTATATAAGTATAATTATATTTATAGCCTAAATATTCTCTTTGGTCAATCATAAATTAAAGTTCTGAGTTTAAGTTCTGAGTTATTTTAAGAAGCTTTTCAAGGTTTTAACTGTCTCAAAGCACATGTAAATCTGTAAAATAATTATCACTTTTTATTCATTTGATTGTCTGGTTATTGGTGTTAATTAAATTACTATGATTAGAACAAGAAAGTATTAATATAAATATTACAAATAATCAAACAAATGTCAGGATTTCTTAGTTAAAAGTTTCTTAACCTTTGACACAGATTTTAGATCCAAGCTCAGTCTGTCCTCGCTCTGATAAGACTTCAGAGCTCTGAAGACTGGAGACAGACAGGACAGTTACCGAAATTAAGATTTACGTAAGGATCAGAATATCTTGTATAAAAATCTTCACCGCACATACGCAGAGAAAAATAAGTCAAAACAAATGCTAGATTTGTCCACGTACACGAATATCAAAAACAATTCAACGGCCTTCAATCACACAGACGAAGCGGCGTCTGGCTTTGCTGCGTTTATATAAGATTATATTCAGTTATAAAATTTAATATTAAAAGTAAGATTTAAGTTATTAAATATTAAAAATATCTAACAAACACATTATGGAGAACTTTGTAACATATTTTTTTTTAAATCAGGAAAATAATAAAGTAGCTGTGACATTAATACTGCAAAAATGAATGTGAAGCACATTGTGGAGTAACGGTATTGTTTTAATAATAACAACACTTGGCTAATGGCTTTGTGTTTTAGTTTATAGCTTCTGCATGTCGTCCTTGTTCTGCCTTCTCATTACATTTCTAGTTTGATTTACTGTAATTATTTTTTTGGATTCTGTTCAGATGCTTAGCGAGCCTCTTATTGGCAATTAAAATTATTCTATTTCTGAACGCCTTGTGAAGCGCTTTTCTATTCTCAAAGTGGGGTTTGAACATTTAATTCTGATTTGACATTTGTATTTGGGATCAGGTTTGTGTGGTCATATGGACATCTCTCTTCTAGTTCTGTGGTGCGGGTGTAACGCAGTCACATGTTAACTCGAGAGGAGATGGAGGTGGTTTGGCATGGTTTTTACTGACAACAGGAAGTGCTTTTTCACTTCACTTGACAGGATGTGGTTTCAGACTGCAAGAGGAAGAGGAGAGGGCTGCGAGTTGATGCACTTTTTTTTCTTGTTGGTCTTTTCTTCGAAAAGCTTAGACAGGTGATTTACGATGTAACATTTCTTAAGACTTAAGTTGTGATTTTGTTGTTTTTCAACTAACATTTCTGATGATGCTTTGAGTGGAACTAAAATGGAGCACGAAGAGACCCAAGTCGATTCGTCACTTTCCTGGCAAGTGTATTTATTTTTTCTATATAAATAATCATCCAATCCATAATTTTAATTAGTTGCTACACAATCTAGTTTTTTTCTTTAGGCCTTTCTAAAAGATTTAATTCTTTAATGCCCCTGAGAACACCTTCTAAACATCTTTAGTTGAATTCTGTTTTCCAAAGAAACTCCATGTAATCCCACGGTATGATTACATGTAATCTGCCGCTCCCTCAGGTCTCCCGTGTCCAGAGAACGACTCCTCACGTGTGCCAACCTGTCGGACATCACAGGGGTATCACACACTCACAAAGCCGAGGTGTTATACTGTAGTAAACTATTATCTATTATCTGTATCTTTCTGAGCAGAAGAAACGAAAACAAGACCCTGTTGTCAATGAAGTTGAGAAACCCACTCAAATCTTAGAAGACTGTGTAAGTTTTATGATCAAACTGTGTAAGATTTTCTGCTCTGGATTTTATCTTAGAACTTCTGAAACTAAAGACATTGGAATTACTAAAAACTTGAGAATTGTGTGTCACGAGACATTACTGTTAGAGAGGAATCGGGATGAACAAGCTTGACCGTTTAGAAAAGGTCTGCTGAGGAAAAAAGCAAGTTGTGTTCAGCTGACAGCAAAAACACATTTGGCATACATTTTTCTACCATTTCCTGCATCAATACGGAAACGTTTCACTCGTGAAACTCTTAGAGCTTTGGTAATCATCTGTGAACTTTTTATTGCCGTTCTTCAACTGATTTCTTGAACCCTGTAGTGCTTTTTAAGTAACATTTACGATCCAACAAACAGGAACAATTAACAGGCAGCTCTTGAATGTCATTGCTTTCTTCAGATGTTTTTAACCTCATGCTAAAGATGCCTGTTTACTCAGGAGTAAAAAAATCAGACGTATGTCTGATAATCACGTATGGCCACCTGAATAAGAATGTATTCTTGTAATTAATACATTTGGTTTTCAGATGTACCTATATGCTCAAATTTACCTCAGAAATTACACTGTCTTCCAGGAAGAAGATGACGACTTTATCAGTGACCACATCCAGGATTCTGAGGTAAAAATAAAAAGTTGACGTTTTTTTTCTAGCCAAGAATCATTAAATGTGCGATGGTGTGTTACAAAAAGTTCTGTTAAACACATTTTAGGGCCCCAGCAACAAGCGAGTCAAACCTGTGGATAAAGGCGCTTCAGTGACTGGTGTGATACCACAAGTGAAGACCCCTGCCCTCAAACGCTTGGGACAGTCCATCCAGGTTTTTAGCAGTGTATTTAGTAGTTTTGTCTAACCAGCTGTGGTATAGTGGTTAGGAAATTGGACTTATTGCCAAAATGTTGTCGGTTCGAATCCTGATATGCGCACACACTTTTTTACCTCGATTGTCTGTTGGTCAAGTTTCTAATGTGGTTTCGAACATACCTGGTCACTTCCTCTCACTTTCTTTTCCCACCAGCGCACGATCAGTTTCCGCACCGAGGCCCGTCCGATGCCGCCAATGCCAACCAGAAGGCAGAAGGCATCGTCCTTCCCTCGCCGCCGGAACAGTCAGCTCTGGAGCGACACAGTGCAGAGCCACGAACTCAGCACCAGAGAGATCAAGCGACAGGAGGTAAACCACCCAGAGCAAACTCCATAAGGCGTATCGGTTAAATAATCAAGTACTGAACACCAATCAACTAAATACAATCAGTATTTTTCTTGATGTTTTAAATGAAGTTGCTGTTTTGACCACTAATTTTGTTGAGAGACCTGTCACGTGTTTATGGCCACACGTGTGCACATATTTCTTATGTTTCTGTTATATACACAATGTGTTTAGAATGCTTAGCTGTGTGTTAAGTCATTTAGTTGTGAAACAGGAAGTGAGATGGTGCGCTCGAGGCCTGGTTCTCTATTTCAGCCTCAGTATTTCCTTTAAAAGGCACATGGTTTATCATAACGTAGCGTGGTACGTTGCCACAGAAGTGTCATTTTATAAGCCTGTATTTTTAAAAGCGGCACCAAATGTGTTTACAGTATCGGGCAATTTAAAAATACTGTACTTTATTCATATCTAGAAACGTTGCGGAATGGATTGTATTTTTGGTTGATATCTGCAGGTGATCTATGAGCTGACTCAAGGAGAGAAGCAGATCATTGAGGATCTTAGTCTAGTGAAAAAGGTTCGGCTGCTTTCAGAAAATTCATGGAAATGTAATATTCTTTTCTGAAGTACTGTGCATTTTTGTATAAACAATATATTATTTTTATTTAATTTTTTTTAGGTGTATTATGAACCGATGTTGAAATTACGCATCATGACGGAAAGTGAACTTGGCCAGATATTTGGAACCCTTGATTCTTTAATACCCCTTCATGAAGGTTGTAATATTTTACAGCGAAGTTAATCCCAAATTCACTTTAGTGTTCTGATAGTTAACACTGTCTGCAGATCTTCTAGCTCGTCTTGAAGGTCTACGTGGAGCTGAGAAGACCGTGCAAGAGGTCGGTCCTACTTTGACGGACTGGGTCAGTGGCTTTAAACAACGAATTTTCTTATTACTATGGTATTACTGATTGTTCAATGAGCTTTTTTTCTTTCCAAAGTTTCCGTGTTTGGAGGCTTACGTCAAGTATTGCTGCAACCAGGTTAGGGCAAAAGCTCTTCTGGATCAAATGAAGCAGAACCAGCAGGTAGAGCGCTTCCTGAGGCTGTGCCAGGAGTCGTCCTTCAGCCGGAAACTGGACCTGTGGAACTTTCTGGACTTGCCTCGCAGCAGGCTGGTGAAGTATCCTTTGCTTCTCAAGGAGATTATGAAGAGCACACCAGCAGATCATCCAGACGAGGAAGCTCTTCCTCAGGCTGTGAGTTTTTTAGGAGTATGAACATGATGCGTGTCAGTTAAGTGACTTTGTTTTCATGTTTCAGATGGAACTGATCCAAAGTATTATAAACGACGTAAACCTTAAAACCGGAGAGGCCGAGTGCCAGTTTTACAGACGAGGTCTGTACTACCAAGAAGAAAACCAGAAGATTCCTGAAATTCAGGCTTCTCGTTTTTTGTACTGTCACGGTGAACTGAAAAATACTAAAGGACAGGTAATTCATACATGTGCGTGCCAAAAGCATCGCAATCACCAAACCCAGACGCTCTTCTTTTCAGAAGCTGTATGTGTTCCTTTTCGAACTGGTGTTGGTCTTGACTCGACCAGCTGGACAGGAAAAGGAAGGACTGGGGAGTTTTCAGGTGTATCGCCAACCTCTCCCTGCAGCACATCTTCATCTGGAAGACCTTCCTGATGGAGAACCCAGCAGTTCGGGATCTTTCCGTGGAGCCTTTACAGGAAACGATAAAAGTAAGATATTTAGGATTTAAGCAGATGAGGCTCTTCCTGTGGGATTGTTTCAGCTTGCTACCAAAACAAATCTTAGGAAAGTTTTACAATTTTTTACAAGTTTTCAAAAGTAAAATTTTAAAATACTACTAAGTAGATAAAGTCCCTAACCCTAGGATCCACAAGCGGGGTCAGGAATAATACCCGTTTAAAATCCGTTTAAGAACTTGAGACATTATGATTGGAAGCCGTAGCAAGTAGAACACTGCAGTAAATCGTCAGGCTTCAAACCACAGATCTGAACGCAGAACCAGAGCTTCGTAAAAGAAAGAAGACTGAAAAAAGACGTAAAAGACTACCCCGTCTTCTGTGGCCCACAGACGTTTTATAGGCATTCATATCATGTAGTCGTAACCATGGGCCACCTCTGTGTCTGGCGTTTGTATGTGTGGTTGACAACCATCTGGTCCATTGTGTCTGTTATTTCTTTGGGTTCATTGTAGAACAGAATTACTTCTGTTTTTTTTTCTTTGGACTGTTTTCATCCACATTTCTGCTGTGGTGCACTGTACACCATTTTTCTCATATAGCTGAGTATAGTCATGCTGCCATTGAAAAAAATTCAGTGATGTGGACGTGTGCTAGCTTGTTGAATGTCTCACAATGGTCAGACTCTTCTTAGAGATATGCTCTGCAAGCCACATCATTGATGGCCAGTGTTTTCTCCCAGATTCCTATGGATGTCTTTCCTTGGTTACTTCTCTAGTTACACAATCAATCAATACACAAACCCATCAATTTAATATGGGGTGCGTGCATCACAAGCCCAGGAGATCTTTACGTTCTAACCCTAATTTTTGAGAAATACTTGGTTAAATATTCTATAACATTCAGTTTTAAAGATTGAAAAAAAAATTTTTTTGACCCAATGTGTGGGTCTTGTGGTTAACGTCTTTGGTTCACAGTTTTCTGTCAATTGATGCATTTTGATGTGGTCCAGTTTAAGCATTTAAATCTTTTTTTTTTAATGCATGTAAATAAAAAAAATTTTTTCATTCCTGCTTTTGCTCATTGTAGTGAAGAACTGTTTTCGTGTGAGCACCACCGGACGCACAAAGTCCCACAGTCTTCAGGCCAACGACTCTTTCAATAAGCAACAGTGGATTTCCTGTCTTCGTCAAGCTATGGTCCAGTCCCGGGACAGACAGGCTCAAGCCAGCAGTGGCAGACCCTCGGACCGCTTGAGTCCCGACCCAGCGTTCTACAACAACATCGCTGAACTCAACCTGAACGCTGATGTTGAGATGCCAGACACATAGTCTAGAACTGCAGTGCAGAGGATTCACCATGATGACTGTGAAGATATGAACTTTTAGCCTTATAAATGTAAAATAGAAATGTTTTATTACAAGAAATCTTGTGAGAACGACTTTTCTCAACTTTTCTCCAATTTGTTTGCAAAAACATCTGTGTGTTTGATTTGTTATTTGCACATATTTTGGCTTAATAAAAATATATTAGTCAATTATGACATGAAGAAGCTAACTATGTATAGACTTGAGGTAGTTTTGTTTCAAACCCGTGATTTTACGTTGAATGTAATGCTGTAACCTAAAGTTATTTTGTTCAATTGATTTGTTTGTAAAAATTTAAAAGCACACGTTGTTTAAGTAGTCGCATTCTGTTGTAATTTCCTACATAAGTAGTAATAATAATAATAATAATAATAATGAGTATTTGTAGGGCGCTTTTCACAGTTTTAACTGTCTCAAAGCGCACGTGTAATATGTAAGAGAATTGTTGCTTTTTATTCAATTTATCGTCTGGATTGTTGGTGTTAGCTATGTGGCTGCGGTTATGACAAGACAAAGACAAAGTAGTAGACTGTGAATAGACAGGCGCTGAACCAAAATAAATAAACAAATAATGATTCTAATAATAAAATATAGCTGCAAGCAGCAATTGCGGCATTCAAGGCTTCAATCTACAGTATGTTGATCAATGATACTCATTGTAAAACAAACAATATTAATCAAAAATGTCTCCAATGACAATGGAGGTATTCTTTGGTCTGATACAAGTTATCAAATTATCATTACCTGATTAGTGATGAAAACAAAATAGCACATATACAGTTTGTTTTTCTTGAGCCTGTGATCCATTTGTTTTGTAATAATTTCGCATTTGTTAATTGCTGTTGATGCACAAGAAAAAAGTTATTTAGCGGCATCTAGTGTCCAAATGGTGTCGAAGGCATTCACACATTCTTATCTAAAGGAACAAAAGTCCGACATATGGTTTGTGCGCAGTGCGCATGCGCACGCAGTTGTCTGAGAGACTGCAAATAATTGAATTGTTCTCTATTCTTTCTATAATTGCGCTGTGATTTCAGATTTGCAAAAAACTGTACAAATAATACTGAATGGTTTTGAAGTGAAATTTAAAAACCGGAAATACCGGAAAACCAAAAGTGCTGGAAAAACCGGAAGTGCGATTAATGGCTTTAATATAATTTGACGCGATTAAACTAATTTAATTAATCGCCTGAGTTACCGTGTTAACTTTGACAGCCCTAATATATACACATTATACACACACATGTATGCATGTATGCTTATACACTGCATATTAATTGTTATGAACACATTATACAAAGTTTTGAGTGCCGGTATGTGCCTTTTTTGTGACGTAACATGAAGTGCAGTTGGAGTGTAATGTAATGAGTCCTACTACTGGGAAAGCTGCTCTGAAGCTAAGGGGAAGACATGGCTAAATATAGGAGGAGGGAGAGATTAGCTGCGATTAAAGCTCCTTTACAAACACAGCAACTGAGTTGACAAGTGAAGAACGTCTGCAATGACTGCGGAGTAAATCATTCACAAATATTTTTGTGTTTTACTGTCAATTTTTTGACCGTAAAGTCGGCATCACAACANTTTATGTGAGGGAAATTGTAAACATGGTATTTTTTCTTTTCTTTCTAGTTCTAAAGTAGAAACCGATGTATAATTTTCTTATAATTATATTTATTATTCTCAAATTTATTGGGAAGCTATTCTTGGTTTATTCTGTAAACTTCCAATGTATACTGACTACTTCATTTGCATGAGAAAGGGTTGATTCTGTCAAGTGAAATGTTAATGTATAGATTTTACTCAAAGAAAATAATTTTGTGACAACAAATTAAAAAGCTGAAAAGGTTTAATAATTTTTGTTGCACAATTAAAAAAAACTCTTTATTGTGTAATTGTATTTATTTTTTTCCAACTCAAACTATTCAGCTGCTGGTCTATTGTGCAGCACGTGGTCGGGATCATGCCCAGAGCTGAACACACGCCAATGGACAACTCGTGTCAGGCCTTGTGCCGCAACCTGGTCACCCGACATGGCCTTCAGCCAGAGAACGCGGACATCTCACAGTCTGTACTATACACGTCCATTATGGGACTCTTGCTTGTGACGGACAAAGAGGTGAGATTGTCATCCAGTTAGCGTTTCTTCTAACATCCTGACACGTAGCCTGTAAACTGGCCCTTTGCTCCACCGTCGAGTACATCTGCTTTAAGCCTTTGACCGTGTGTGACAGCGTCTTCTCTCGGCGCCATAATTGGATCAGAACCCTATAAACGGACACTCGACCGCACCAGCGCCAACCCGTCACGTCTCACCTGTCCATAGCTGTGATGTAATTCAGAAGGTTAAAAGTCACCTTTCCTGTTTTCGCAGCGGGAACTCCAGCTGGGCAATGGACGAGTCGGTCTGTGCAATGTGGGAAACACTGTACGTTCCACATCTCCAGTGTCCAGACAGAGTTGGTGGAGTAAAGTGTCTCACTGTTTATTTCAGTGCTTCCTCAATGCCATCGTGCAGTGTCTGTCTCACACGCGAGCTCTCCGGGACTATTGTCTGATGAGGACGTACCTTCAAGACAAGCAGTCCAAGCAAGAGCCTGTCCTGATGAACGGTGGGCTTTGAGTCACTCGTTCCCTGTTAGATAGATAGACAGATAGAGGGATGGATGTGTTAATGGATGGATGGGTAGGTAGATAGATAGACAGACGGATGGATGAATAGGTAGGTAGGTAGATAGACAGACGGATGGTTGGATGGATGGAAGGATGGAGTGATAGATTGATTGAGACTTTACAGATATTCAGACATACAGAGAGGCAGACACAAGAAAGACAGATAACTTATTTGATGAATGGACAGATGGATGGATGGATAGATAGAGAGATAGATTTGAAAAGGGCCTATACATTAGCAACATTTTTGTATGATTTTATAATTTTTGTGTATGTTCGTTTTGTATCTTAAAGTGACGCGTTTGAGTGAAAGAGACTTGTTTTTGTAGAATTCTCCAGGGTTTTGGCTGGATTGTGGGACATTGATGCTGGGGAACCCTCAGTGAATCCTGGGAAGTTTTATCGTGTTTTTAAAGAGTTGGTGCCTTATTTCATCGGCTACAGGTGAGTGTGGCGCTTTCCTCCAGCTCTCTGGGTGTAATGTGAGACACTGAGCTTGTCGCTGTCACAGTCAGCAGGATGCTCAGGAGTTCCTCAGGTTTCTTCTGGACAGGCTTCACACAGAAATCAATCGCCGTCCTCACAAACGTCCTGCCGTTATGGACATTAAGGAATCGCCGTACACACGGTTCAGGTGAGGCGTCCACGGAGAAGAATGGCAGAGGAATCGTTTCTCAGACACTTGAATGAGGAGGAATCATTCTGGTTTCTCTCACAGGATTTCAGAAGAGGCGTTTGCCATGTGGCAGAGACACCTTGATCGGGACGATAGTAAGATTGTTGGTGAGTACAAAAAACTGTCTGTCTGTCTTGTCTCTCTCTCTCTCTCTCTCTCTCTCTCTCTCTCATTTAGTCTGGCATTTAGTTTTCTGTCAGTCTGGGTTTCAGTCTGGCTGTGGATTTTTCTGTCTTTCTGTTGCTCTGTCTGTTCAACTGTATGTCTGATGGTATTATTTTTTCAGTCTGTCTTTTAATCTGTCTGTCTGTGTGTTTGTTGATCTGTACGTCTCTATTTGCTGTCTTAAGCTGTCTGTCTGTCAGTCCGTCGTCTGCCCGTCCATCCATCCGTCTGTCTGTCAATGTGTGTTCTCACTGTCTATTCTGCTGATCTATCTAGCTATCTGTCTGTCTGTCCATGTGTCCATCCATCCATCCATGCATCCATCCATCCATTCATCCGTTCATCTATCCATCCATTCATTAGTCAGAATGTCCATATCTCTATTATATTCTCAATCTGTTTGTTTGTTTTTTAATCTGTCAGTCCTTGTGTGTGTATCTCTTCATCCTTCATGCTTCTCTCTGTCTATCTGTATGTCTGCTCAGATCTGTTCTCTGGTCAGCTGCGCAGTTCTTTGCATTGTTCTGTCTGTTCTCATTACTCCAACACATTTGACGTGTTTTGCGACCTGTCGCTGCCGATCCCGAAGGTGACATTCCTAGTTTTAACCTTGACTTACAAGTGTTGTGTGATGGGCAACAGTTTTCCTGTGACTCGTTCCTTCACAGAAGAGTGAGAGTGGCCGAGGAGTCGCGCTCAGAGAGTGTCTGGAGCTCTTTTCTCAGGAGGAGAAGCTTGATAAGGAAAACTCTCCTGTAAGTGACGTGAAACCATGATTACCGTATCACGAAGGTTTGTGTGATGCTGGAATCCTCTGTTTTAGATGTGTGCGCGATGTAACCGACGCACCGAGAGCACCAAAAGACTCACNCTCTCTCTCTCTCTCTCTCTCTCTCTCTCTCTCTCTCTCTCTCTCTCTCCCCCCTCTATTTATTATCTTCTTATCTAATACTTTTACAAAGACCTCACACTGACACACACTTAACATGTGTCTCAGACTTAAACCGCTTTACTTCTTCCCGATACTCCATCTGTAAAAGCACAGTGTCTGTTTCCTTTCCCGTCTCCGGCCTGGATCTTGCAGCTTTCGGACCAGTCGACAGTGGTGAGCCACTTTAGCTTTTACGGATTTGGAGCAATAGCGTAAAAAGATGCTTACACTTGTATGACCCGTGCAGGGCCGGTGCTGTATGACCTGTACGCCGTGTGTAATCATTCCGGAACCGTGAACATGGGTCATTACACGGCCATTTGTCGAGAAGAGACCGGATGGTGCTACTACAATGACTCCTGGTGGGTCAAGCATTATATTTTAACATTGGATACACAATGGTTGCTAATAACTTATTTTATGAATATTAACTTGTGAATTGCTAATAACTTATCTTTCCACAGTGTTAGTGCGATATCACAGGATAAGCTTCAGTCCAACCAGGCGTATGTCCTCTTCTACGAGCTTCGGAGTGGAAATCTCACCAGAAAATAATGTTCAAAATTAAATGAATTCAATATTTTCATACTGTACTTCAATTGTTGGAGGTGTTTTCAAATCTAGTTTGTTGATACTAGTCATTTTCAGGAGTCATTCATGATAACCATTCTGTAAATGTTAGAAGTAAGGGTTTTCTCTTTTTGTTTTAAACTATTTAATTTTTATCATGATGCGAAACAAATGCATGTAAATAAAGTTTATACAAAAAGTTCAGGTTTTGTCTGTCCTCAGCACGTAAGCAAATGTCTTTTTACAGAGTAGTTTTGACAACCATTAATCACTATTTATTGTGGTATTAATCTGATCTGAATTTTTAAATATTGTTATTATTTTTTGTGTCATTTATTTTAAAGTTCTTATAAAAGTATGTTTTTTAATGCATGTACAAATGTAATGTGTATAAGAAGTGTTTGTTTTTTCATTTATTTTATTTTTTTAAACAAATGTTTTAAATAAAAAAGCTACAGTATCAAAAAAGTTGCAATGTGGTTACAATCGTGTATGGATGGATCTAATATTGTACTGATCAACATTGCCATCTACTGGACACGTGCGATATCGTTGAGAATGCCATACGTTGTAATGTATCCGAACAAAACTCCAGCTATTCACACGTTGTAATCAAAGCTATATTTACTTAAAGTTATAAATAGTGAAAATTTAGCAAGGCATATTAGTAAAGGAGTTGATGACTAGCCTCAACTGTTTTGAAACAAGTCGTCGTAACAGTGAAACAAGGCTTGCCATACTCGCTTCGCCTTCTCTCTCCCCCTTCCGTTTAAATGGTTTAACCCGTTGTCAAGGTGCTGGGCTCAAGCTACCGCTCGAGGATCAGAAACAAAACAGCCGAACCAGGACCTAAAATTTGTTTTTGTTCCAGGATCACGATGGATAGAATGAAACGACAGGAGTTTATGAGGATATACAGTAGCGACGATTCGACCGTGCCACGACCAGAGTCTCGTGCGTGATGCCCGTGTAACTAGCCGCTAGCAAAAGTTAGCAAACTCAGTCTATGAACTTTTCGCACCAGAATACAGGAACCATGAAATTCACAGTGAATCCAAAGAAGTAAACGTTTATTTGATGTATTAATAAATGCCAAATATTACCAGGCCAATTTGTTTCCGTTATTTAGACAATCTTGAGTTTTATAGTCGAGGATGTTCAATCTGCTTTTCATTATTACTTAGTTGCTCTTCAATTCAGTTTTGCTTCCTGTGTAATGAAACCATGGTCTGGTCCGACGCTTCCACGAGCAGATGCAAATCTCTCAGACCAGGGTCTGCACTTCTAAACGGTCTGAAACACTTCTGGGTCTTTTGCAAGTGATGACGGACCTGCAGATCAGCTGGACCGGGTCAGCTGGCTATGGAGCTAAGAGAGGTATGACCGTTCATATCATACATTCAACATGAAGAAGTCTAATACAGTACTGATCTTTACACGTTGTTGTACTACACTGTAAGTGTGTTGCACAAATGTACATTGCACTGGAGGCCTGGCCATACTGTATGTTTCCGTGTTCGGTAGAAAATACTGTACGTTACTGTTTTCTGTTAGACTGAATACTGTATTCTTTAGAAAATACGATACATTACTGCATCCTTTTGTACATACTGTACAAAACCATGTTGTGTTGAAATTACAATAGATTACCATATTCATTTGTTCATAACATAACATACAATATCAGAATCTGTAAAAAAAAAAAAAAAAATATGAACATCAGTATTTTACAGTACTCTGTTCCAACCCCCGTGGTACTCACTGTACACATTTGACTGCGCAGCCAGTAATATTTTAAAAAAAAAAAATGCTATATATACTGTAGGTTAATACGCTTATAATGTTGTGAATATTACAGCATTGCATTGTGCAGTGCTGAGTTTTGTAGAACAATACTGTATTCTGCTGAAAGTGCTGTTTTTTAGTGAATTCTGTTGAAAATGTCCTACATATAAAACTATATAGTCTAGAATACTCTACATTTTTTTGTATAAAATGCTGTAAACTACCATATTTTGTTGTATACATTGTCTTTGCCATATTCAGTTGTATATACATATATTTTGTTATACATACTGCACATTCTATTGTACATATTGTCATATAGTCTAATGTAATCTGTTTACGTTGTGCATTACCCACTTTACATTCATACTTGCCACTGTTCATTTATTAAAGCCCATTCTTTGCCTTTTTCTTCAAACAACTTCTGGTAAGAGTTTAGTAAGTCTAGTAAGTGCATTTATATTGCACAGTGACAAGGTCAAGTCTACTGTAATCTCATTTCAGAAGCACTCCCAACAGAGGGCCTCGTATTTGCAGAGACGTTGTTTACCAAACCCACGTGTGCTGTAACTGTTTCTGTCTAAGGAGAAGGAGCTGGATGAGGTCCACCTCCGCCTGCAGCGGGCCGGCCTGTCTGCTGATGCTTCCCCGCAGGAGCGAGAGCTCCACCTGTGGACGATGCTCCAGCACAGCGAGAGCAGCCTGAGCTCGGCTGCTGAAGACCTGCAGACCTTACGCACGCAGCAGGCCGGTGAGATGAGAGAGGTGAGCCGGCAGATGGCTTTCTGAAGAATAGCTAATGACGCTCATCAACATTTCATCACTGCACGTCATCCACTGGGGCTGCTGTTTGATATCAAGGTGGAAAATTACGTCGAGCATATTCGGAGCATGCTGGAAGAACGTGAATCTCTCACGGTGGAGTACGAACGGGAAAACGAGCAGCTTCGCTCGGAGCTCTCGCTGATGAAACACCAGCAAGGTGAGATTGGTACAAATGATTATTAATAAACTATCTTTATCTTGCTTTGGTTCTTGAGTAGCTTTTGCAAACTCTTTTGTCAGCAACATAAAAGTTGTGGGTTCAATTGTTGGGCAAAAACGCATCACATTTTTTGTTTGCTCCGCTGTTTGGCCACCACTTACAGAGAGTGTGTGTGTGTGTGTGTGTGTGTGTGTGTGTGTGTCAGACTCTCAGTGTAAAGAGTTGGTGGAGATGCTGGAGCAGGAGGGACTGGCAGAAATCAGCCAGAGCAGCGCCAGCGAGCAGGTCGCCTACCTGCTGGTGGAGAGAGCCACGCTGCTGGAGAGGCTGGAGGCGGTGGAGAGGAAGCTGGACACACAGACACTCACTGGCAATCTCAGAGAAGTTCATCTACAGGTACTTTATGTTACAAGAGATGACAACATTCTTTTAACTATAGAAAGTTAGGAACGTGTTAAGTTGAGTGTTTGACTCATAAAGAACCTTGTGTGAGGTTTATGTGAGTTCAGGCAACTTCCGAGGTAAAAGTTCAAACAAGTTTTTTTTTTTTTTTTTTTTTTTAGTTTAGGCTGAAGAATTTCTCTGATATTCTCGTATGTCCATGTCAACAGTTTGTCCCTTGAAACTACAGTATATGTGTTATACTCGTTCCGCAAGATTGTCTTACTTGGGAACTGCAATTATTGATAAAAATGGACTCTTGGTTTTTTGCAGCATGTTTATATTTCTACCGTTTTGAATTTTCGATATAATTTTGACAGTAAATATGGGTTACATTTTTTCCCAAGTTTTTTACAGTGTTAGTAGATGTATTCTGAAAAAAATCTTCCTCTGTATTTATCAATTTTTATGTATTTTGTTTTTTTTGTGTTCTGAATTTTGGGCCCCGTGCCATTTAGTGACATTTATGCTTTAAACGTTACAATTCACGGCTCGAATTTAGGTGATGCATTTTAAAAATCCATAACACGCCGTAACATAAATCCACAACTCCATCATGCAGTGCAGTATAGAAAGTTTGTTCAGCCAAATTAAATATTTTATTGCCGGACAAGCTGGTGTAATTTTATTTTTTTTTGCAATGTAACTTTCTTTTAGGTGCAAATTTTTATTCAATTTAAATCTAAAGTCATTTTAAAGAATCAGCGGGTTGTATTTTTTTTTTTTACGTACAGTGCATGTGTTTAATTCTGCTCATCAGGAGGAGCTGGATCACATTCGTCACACGCTGAAGCAGCAGAGAGAAACTGAGCAGCAGGCACCAGAAAGCACAAATAAGGTGAGACCCCCAGGCCCCAAAAACGAACGTTTTCGACCTATTTTGCGTAATTAATCGTTCATCATTTGTTTCGGTTCTTTGTCCCTCCTTGATTGAGTAGGCACCCACAGCTCAAAGCCCTTGGAGGAAGTTCTTTGGCTTGCACAAGGCCAGACTTAGAGCACAGAACGTTGTTCCTGTATGTTTCTTGTCCCTTCACTGACTCGTCCTCTAGTACGGCCTCGGTGCATTAAAGGCATGACCCGTTCAGAAGAGGATGATCTGAGTAAAGCAGATTATGGCAGATCCATGTTCACAGCAGAAAACCATGCATGGGTTCCACTCAAAAATGGAAAGCTGCTCCTCACACTCAAGCCGGCATGGCCACATTAACACCTGTTACTGCACAGATCCTAACTGAGCTGTGATGATATTCGTCTTTATATAAAGAACAAACTAAACCTTTGCTTTTTAACCCTGGAACGTGAACTACACTTGTTTTGTGCAGAGGTGTAAAGATTACCTGAAAACTATACTTGAGTAAAAGTATGGATACCTTACTGTAAAAATTACTCCTTTACAAGTCACACATCACCAATTCCAAGAAGACTTGAGTAAAAGTCGTAAAGGTTTCAATTTTGAAAGAACTTAAGTATTTTACTCGTACTGAATTTGCCTCAAAAACGGTTTATTTCCTCTTTTAAAAATTAAGTTAAACACCTCAATGTTCCAAAATGGCAGAACAAAATAGATAAAAGAAAGAACCAAAAGTGTCACTGTCAAACTCAAATGTACAAA
>SOMO01000042.1:582949-593269 GCA_028128575.1 Paedocypris carbunculus | reverse complement strand
TCTTTCTCTCTCCACCCCCCCACCCTTTGGTCTATCTCTCCTTCTTCTGTCCGCTATGTCTCTCTTTCTTTGTGTGTCTCACTCACTCTCTTTCTTTCCCCCTTTTAGGTTTTAAGGACCACTGTGGAGATGTTACACAAATGTAAAGCCTGGCATACAGACGGTAGAAGATGAATGGCACGAGCAAAGGAGCTGCTGAATTGTGCCTGCAGGGTGACAGAGCTTTGTTTTCAGGAGACCCCGGGCAAGCTGCAGCGCTGTACACCCATGCCTTTGGAAACCATGCGGCTTCCACAGTTTCACACATGCGTAAACTCCACACGGGTCTTTTGGAAAAAGTGATGGTCGCGCTGGAGAACTGCCTTGATGGGGGTTTGGAAGACTCGCCTGAAGGCCTGAGCAAAGGTCTTGTTGCAGTTTTTCTGTCCACATTATATCCTAATAATATCTCGGCATCTCTTTATAAAATGGAGTCTGTCCTGCAGGGCACAAACAGTACAGCAGATGAGATTTTTGCAAGGTGCTCTGCTCTTTTAGAAGGAAAACATATTGGTGAAAACACACGGATAGTTTTGGAGCTAACCAGAGCTCTTTCCTGTCTGCTGTCTGACTGTAAGAGCTCCACTGGTCCTCTGCTTTACCTGCAGACTTTTAGCTGTAATAAAAAAGAAACCATCCAGCTTATTAAAAGAAGACAAACCCAACACGTAGAGCTAATAATTAAAGCTTTTTACCACCAAGTGTCTCAAAGATCAGTTCTCCATCCTAAGAGACAGACAGAAAAACCAGTGAGATGTTCTCAAGAAAGTAAAGACATTGATCTCCCAGTAGCGGTGGAGTTTTTGCTCGCCATTTCTCCAGAAGACATCAGGACCCATGAGCTTCAAGCAGCAGCCTTATTTGCATCTGCAAAGTTTTCGGAAAGTGCAGATGTTTTGTCCCATGCTCTTCGACTCTACGAGTTGAGTTCACACGACGACCCCGAAGCTGCAGAGAAACGAGCTGGTCTGATGGTGAGAAGAGCATCTGCTCTGTTTTCAGCAGGAGGCAATGCGAGAAAAGCGTGTCGAGACCTGGCCGAAGCTTTTGCCGTTCACCCAGCCACAGCAAGACAGAAGTTCCAGACGCTGTTCTCAGATGGTGGGAAAGAACTTGCCACCCGCATCCAGTTGCGTCAGCAGGCTGAGAAAGGAGTGTCGGAGTTCAGGGAGGCCGTCCTGACCCGGCCTGATCTGCGCTCATCTAAAGGCGTGGAGATGCTGGACCCTGTGATTGCTCAGCTCCGAGCGCTTTGCCACTTAGAACCAGACGGCGGAGGCCGGGAACTGCGTGTGCGCTTAGCAGACTGTCTCCTCCTGCGTGGAGAGCACAGGGAAGCCCTTTCTATCAGCAGCCAGCTCGCTTCGGCCGCTCCATCCCTGCAGAGCTATCAGAACACTGTTCAAGTCCTCAGAGGCTTTTCCCGTCTTTTCACGGAAGACCACGCAGGAGCTCTGGAGGATTTCCAAGCCGTGATCGAGCACAGTGCTCCTCACCCCTCCAGCTGCGTGCGAGCGCTCTGTGGCCGGGGGATCCTGAGGATGATGGCGGGCTCTCACTACCTGGCCGCTCTGGATTACGTCACGGCCAGCCGACTGCAGCTGCAGGATACGGCTCTCACCATCAGGTGCTTGGTGCCGTGGAACTGCCGTGGGCTGCTGTGCACTGTGCTGCTGGAACAGGCCAGGGTCATGCTTGAAGCTGCAGGAGAGCAAAGTTTGAGAGGCCAGGAGGGAGATCACGCAGAAGACAAACATAGGTACCAATTTTTCTTAACATCTTTATTTTAGCATGTATACGCACATAAATAAACCATTTAAGAAAATACACAGTGTATGTAATTTGTAATTTGTCATAATAGATGTTCTGCATATAAAAATGTATGCGCATATACAGTATGTGTACACACTATCTATCTATCTATCTATCTATCTATCTGTCTGTCTGTCTGTCTGTCTGTCTGTCTGTCTGTCTGTCTGTCTGTCTGTCTGTCTGTCTGTCTGTCTGTCTATCTATCTATCTATCTATCTACCCCCTTTTCCATCCATCCATCTACCCCCCTTCCCTTCATCCATCCCTACATTATTCATCCATTCATCCATCCATCTTCTTATATATTCACACATGTATACGTATTTACACACACACACACACACACACACGCACACACACACACACACACACACACACGTCTACATTTATACAGTGCATTAATGTCTTTTTGAATAGTTTTTTCCCCTTCAAATCTAAATCAAACTGATACTGTATGACTGTGTGTGTTTTATTCTGCTTGCTGGCTCAGCGCTGCAGTTGGTGTACATACTCTGGCTCTGGTGCTAATGGAGTTACAGCCTGGCATCGACGGACCGCCGATCCTCTCCGCAGACGCTCTGTACAAGCTGGGTCGTGCCGAAGAAGCCCATCGTTTTCTTCTCAACATCGAGCACACAGCCCCAAGACCACCTATTCTCGCACGTCTCGCCATACTCCAGCTTCGTCGGGGCTTCATTTACGACGCTCATCAGGTCACACATCATAACTCCAGCAGCTCAGACAAAACTATGTGATTATACTTATCATGTTTTTTTCTGTCTTCTCACAGTTGTTGAAGAAGCTCATTACTTCAGGAGACACTAGCTGTCTACGACCCATTCTCTCTATTGCATCTATAGAGGATCGAGCACTACTGGAAAAACACTGTCACACTGCCGCAGAACGGATCTTGTGTGGCCAACAAGCTGAAAGTGCAATTCGGGAAGCAGTGGTTTATTTGTCTGTCGCTATCATGGCATCAGGTAAGATTCTATCTATCTGTCTGTCTGTCAGTCAGTCTGTCTGTCTGTCTGTCTGTCTATCTATCTATCTATCTATCTATCCATCGATCCATCTATCTATCTATCTATCTATCTATTTATCGATCGATCCATCCATCCATCCATCCATCCATCCATGTATGTATGTATATATATATGTTTGTTTAGGTGGTGCAGCAGTAGATTCCCTGCTGGAGAGAGCAAGATGTTATGCTTTACTGGGCCAGTGGAAGACCACTATTTTTGATTTCACTACCATTCTTAAAGAGCAACCCAGCAATGTTCAGGCCTTGTGTGGAAGAGGATTCGCTTATCTTACGTTGAACCAGCAGAAGGTGTGAAACTGCTACCAAGCCGCTTCATTCTATAGGAATATGCCTTCTCTTTTGATCCTTACATTATGTACAATGTGTTACTTTTATTGCAAAACATGCTTTAAATGTGTCTCAATCTTACACCAGGAATCCACTCTGGACATTCTTGCAGCCCTTCAGTGTGGATCTGGACGGGTCACGCACCACATGTTGTCCCTTAATGACAAAGCTCGAGGACTCATCTGTGATTGGCTGGCTCAGCACTGTCACAGCAGCCTTTCAGAGATTCTGTTCTCTGACACGTCACCTTGCCGCGATGAGCATCTCCGAGAAGCGTTTTTGATCGCTGGAGCTTTAATGAACATTGACTGCAAGGAACCTAAGTGGCACTTGTTGTATATAGACACGCTACTTGCTAAAGGTAAAGAATTGATAAAGACCCAAGGTCATAATTATGCATATATGCGTGCAGTCTATATATACACATGCACCCTAATTTTTCTTAAGTCTTAATTTATGTCTTAATTTATTTACTCTAATTTGTAGTAATACATGCATCGTAATGTATTTCTAGGTGAGGTGGATGCTGCAGGTGCGCATCTGAAACAGGTGTTTGGTCTGGAGCCCAGAGATGCTGCAGCAAAGGCCCGGTGGGGTGTGGTGAAGGCCTGCCAGCAGAACCACAGAGAAGCAGCCAAGTACCTGAGCGTGGTGGCCGAGAAAGATCCAGAAGTTTTAGAGTTTCTAATTAGTCTTCTACGGCCCACTCAGAGAAAACGTCTGGCACAGGTAATCATTAGTATACAGAAATGAATAGCTGCTCTGTTAATCAACACCAAGATTATGTGTTCAATTTGCAGTGTAAGCTGGAATGTTCAAATCGATTGTAAAAACAGTATGTATCACATGATGTGCAGTTCACTTTTTGCTTTTATTTGGCAGATAAAACAAAACGAGGAACTTTAAGCAAATTAATTAATTCTTTCTTTGAGATGTAGTATGGTAAATACAGATACAGTAACTAACAGAATAAAGAATGTATTGGACAAACCTTTGTTTTTGTAAATTAGAGATGTAGAGAGTTCCTGAAAGCCATACTTGAGTAAAAATATGAATACTTTACTGTAAATAATTACTCCATTACAAGTTACAAGTAGCCAATTTCATGGAAGAATTAAGTAAAAGATATAACATATTCAATTTTAAAATAACTTAAGTATTTACTTGTACTAAATGTAGGCTAAAAAATCACCAAGAAATGTGAAAAACAAAAAACTCAAGAAAAACAAGAGCAAATGAACAAGGTTTTGTACAAATGTTTTATTTTCTAAAATTGAAATGATTTTTAAATGGCTGAATTAAAAAGATAAAAAAATATTGCTTCATCCGCCAAAGAAATTAACCGCGGTAAAAAAATATTGTTGCACACAATCACAATGTAACGAGTGTCCATTCAAATGTAGTGGAGTAAAGAGTACATATACTCAATAACTAATGTAGGCAAGTAGAGAGTAAAAGTTGCTTATATCACTGATACCCAGTACGAAGTAGTGAAAAAAATACTTAAGTTAGATAACAAAGTCCACTTACTCAAGTACAGTACTTGAGTGTGTAATGTTGTGAATACGTTCCTTTACTAAGAATTGCCTCAAAAATCCTCCAAAAAGTTGAGGATTTAAATCCAAAAATGTAAGTAACCAGCTGCAAAGTGAGTTTATTCTCTTTTATACTTACTTAACCTTCTGTAACCCAGGTTAAATTATAACTTGGGCTACATTTAACCAAGGTTAAATGTATCTCTTTTTTAAATGTTAAATTTGTTAAATTTATCTGAGTTTAAGTCAGCAAGCGAATTGAATTTGTATAGTTATATCTCAGTCCTTAAAGTTAGCTATGAATTGCGCACTGTTCTGAAGGCTAACAGATTCTGTGATTTCAGGCAGCATCTCACCAGGCCACTAGTGTTTCTGAAAGTTGCCATTGGGAACACGCCCTTGCCTTCCTTACACTAGCAGTGAAAGCTGGCACGAAGCTTCAGTATTACAGGCAGCGGGCAGCCTGCCTGGCACACCTGGGCCTCCATGAGCGGGCAGTGTCTGACCTGGATAAGGTCATCCAAGGGCACGGGACAGGCAGCGGAGAAGACCTGAAGCTGCGTGTGGAGGACCTTTGCCTCCGGGGCCGCAGTCTCCTGAAGTGCTCGCAAGAAGAGTCTGGATTACAGGACTTTTCCCAGGCCTTGGAACTGGATGAAGAAAAGGCCCTGCTTTGTGCAGAAGCCGGTCTGGGAAGGCAGGCTCTTGCAGAAACGTTCTTGCGCTTTGCACTGCAGCACTTTGGAGAGCAGAAACTTGAGAAAGCGTGGCTTCTGACGGAGAGTGGGCTTAAAGTGGACAGCAGCCAGATGGAACTGCGTAGACTGCGGGCTAGAATGAAACGAGAGGTCTCGGGTCCATGTAGAGTCCATTAGAGATGACACATGGGTGAACTCTTTCTGTGTGTGATTGTGGGAGCATTGTTGTCTGCTCTACTTTAGTTTAAGCAAATGATTATTTATACTACTGAATAGATAGAACCAGATCCTCAAATTATGCATTTTTAAAAATGGTTCTATTATTTAATTACTTTGCTTTGAAATGTTCACCAAATTGATTACAGATCAGAGCTAAAGAAGTACGTTTTTACTGTTTTAACCACAAGAGGGAGAACTAGTCACGTGCTATTTAAATCACAACTTTATATATTCAATCAAAATGTCCGCGTTTTTTAACTAAACCTGTTGAAATACGTCTAGCGAGTTATGCATCGCTTACAGTATAAGAAAGGTTTCGCCAAGACGCCTAAAACTATGTAAAGGACAGCAGAGAAAAAAAATATGTTCTTTTTTAACTCACACGTCATAAAGACGTCATCACTCAGACGTAAACACGGAAGTGATGATTCAGTCGCGAGTTGCTCCTCCGCGGCGTCTCAGCGAGACATTGCTAGTGTTTGCTTTTTTGTTTTGTTTTTCCAATTCCGGTAAATTTGGGGACGATTTGTGTGTATTTGTGGCAATGACTGGACATAATTAACTACGAGTTTGTGTAGGACGACGTTAAGGTAATTTATCACTATGGTAATATATTCTGTTCCCAGTTACACGCGTTTTACATTACAAATTTAGAGCAATAAAGACAAAAAAAAAAATAATAAGGTTAATGTAAAATTTTGGTGGACATTTTTTGACCTCTTCTGGACAATTATGAAAACGATTTTGTGTTAACACACAAAAGCTACGGGTTTAATAATTTACTCCAATATTGTAACCAGAGTCTAAACCTTCTTAACTGACCTTTTATAATCCTTTAAATCAGCAGCAAGAACAAGCCTATAAGCCAAAGTCCCAACTTCACAGATCTCGAGTTTCCCTCAGAACAAGGTATGAATTGGCGTTTTCTAATATTATCTATGCAAGAATGATCTATTGACACAGTATCTGTTCAGAGTAAATTTGAAGTGCATTAACATTTTTCTAGTTTCTAGGTCTCTGATTTCACGATGCCAAACCCTGTGAATGTGGTCGTAGTTGGGGCTGGTAATAGAGGGGAAAATTACTCTGACTATGCTGTGATTTATCCTGACCTCATGCGGGTAGGGCACTTTACACACTTCAACCTATATTCATGTAAGCAACTGTAGACTTTTTTTTTTACTTTCCCGACTTACAACTTTAACAATAAACAATCCCTCTTAGGTGGTTGGAATTGCTGATCCAAGAGATTTTGCTCGGAAGAAACTGCAGCAGCGACACAAAGTTGCGGATTGCGACACGTTCAGTGGTAATTTTTCGCAAGGCGTTTGTGGAAAGTCTGGGTTAAGCCTTTTTTCCCCTATTGATTCTTGTTTCTTGGTGCATTAGGATCTGACTGACATTGTGTTTTTCATTAAAATGTGTCTTGTTTTAATATAGATTGGCGTATTTTGGCAGAACGAGAGAAATTTGCTGATGCTGCACTGATCTGCACTCCTGATCGCCTTCACAAGGTCTGAGAGCAGAAGTTTGTGCTCTGCTTAAATTACCGTATTTTTCTGACTATAAGGTGCACTTAAAGTCCAGAGTTGACTGTGTATCTTATAATCTGGATAAAAGTGTTTCATTAATGTGGAAAAAAAGACTAAGAAAGAGACTTTAATTAAATATGCGCTGTAAATCCAGTTCTCTTTCGAATCTGAAAAATACAGTAAACTTTAATGACTAAAATCTGCTCTCGATTCTCCATTATTAACCTGCTTTTTTGTCTTTCAGGACCCTGCTGTGGCTTTAGCTAAGAAAGGATATCACATATTGCTGGAAAAACCAATGGCTGTAAGTGCTGAATAATCTGCAGTGTGTGTGCAAGGTTATTTCATGCACTGTATGTCTTTAAGGTGACGGAGCAGGACTGCTGTGATATTGTGGAGGCTTGCATTGAGAGCGGCGTCATGCTCACCGTGTGCCACGTCCTTCGCTATGACCCCCTCATCCACAAAATAAAAGTGTGTTTTTGTCTTGATCTTCAAATCTTCAAGGGACAGTTCGTTCTGACTAAGAAGACGTTCTTGTGTTTCTCATGAATCAGGTTCTGATTGACAGCGGAGTTATCGGAGATGTCATCCACATTCAACATTTTGAACCGGTAAGACGATGAGACTTGTGTTGTGTGATCTTGTGATGTGTCGGCCTTGTCTCTCTTAGGTGGGGTATTATCATTTTGCTCACTCCTTTGTCAGAGGAAATTGGAGAAATGAGGCAGAAAGCTCTTTCGCTCTTCTGGCCAAGTCCTGCCATGATGTAGATCTGATTCACCACTGGGCTGGTGGACGGAGGTACAGTGATTGTAGTTTCATTTTCTGTGTTTCCATCCTTTTAAGTCCGTAGAGCTCTTTAAGCTTTGGGACTTTTATCATTCTTTTCTTTCCTTGACTAAACACATTCATTTTGTTTCTGTAATTAAAGTTGGTTTAAATGAGGCTCAAGGTTAACGTGAAGTCAAACATTTAATTCTCATTTTCAGGTGCATCAAAGTTTCGTCATTCGGATCCCTGAGCCACTTCAGAAAAGAAAGCAAGGTGCAGTGCATTATTATATATTTAAAACTATAGTGTCAGTGCTTGAAATACCAGATCATATGTTTGATGCCATGTTCAAGTTCAGTTTGTAAGGCGCTATATACTGGACTACTATGGTTGTACGTTTTTGTTCTAGTGTGTAATCTAGCAGCTGCATTCTGAACTAACGGAAGTTTATCTATTAGTTGGGCAGGAGAACCTCCCAGATGACCATTGCAGTAATTTAACCGTGAGGCCATAAATGCATGAATCAGTCTTTCTGCATCCGGTCGGGAGAGCATATGACACTGCTTTGAGACACTCCTGAGGTGGAAAAATGCGGTTCTACAGACGTTGTTCACGTGGCTTTCAAATGAAAGTTTACTATCAAAAGTGACACCTAAATGTTTCACTTTTGGTGAGATTGAGAGTTTAAGTCTGCTTAGCTTCATACAGGTATTCATGTGCATCTGTCTTAAGTTCGAGTCAACACGTAATTATTCGGTTTTGAGTTCAGAATGAATTGTCATCCAATCTCTAATGTTGCTGAAGCAATCTAGTATATTTGATATATAATCTAATATAAAGTAAAGTATACTTTTATAAAATTATCAAGCTAACATTTTGGTGCTTTTTTCTCGTAATTTACTTTAGTTTTTCTCTAATGTTTTCTGAATTTATAGTTTTTAGTGTAATTTTTTTTTTTTTACTTTACACTTTGTAGCACTTTGATATTTGTGCCATTGGACTGATTTTTGAATTTGTACATTTTAGTTTCAGAGAGGCCAGACTGAGATGGTTTGGACATGTGCAGAGGAGGGATAGTGAATATATTGGTAGAAGGATGTTTGAGATGGAGCTGCCAGGGAAGAGGGCAAGAGGACGACCAAGAAGGAGATATGTGGATGTTGTAAGAGAAGACATTAGGTTGGCTGGGGTCAGAGTAGAAGATACTCAGGATAGAATGAGGTGGAAAGGGATGATTCGCTGTGGCGACCCCTGAAAAGGGAAAAGCCGAAAGAGAAGTAGTAGTAGTTTTTGTAGTTATATTATGATTACATAAATTATATTTTGTGGGATTTTTATCTTGTAGCACTTTGAAATTTGTACCAATGTGACAATAGTAAATACGATATGACTTCATTAATCCCACAAAGGGGAATTTTTTTTTTGACATTTTGAAAGTGCTCTTTAAGTAAAATGCTTTGTTTCCATGAATTTTACAGCCGACAGGAGCAACACATCGCTGTTTAGACTGTCCTGCAGAACCAAACTGTGCTTATTCCGCTAAGAAAATCTACCTGGATCGAGTGAAAAAGGTAAAGTCTTGTCTCGTTGAAATTGCGTCGTTTGAAGTTCATTTCAGATACTTAACAAAATATCTTGAAAACAGGGGCACGTTGGCTGGCCGGTGTCCGTAATTTGCTCCAGTTCTGTTCCTGACATCGAGTCTGTAACAGAAGCTCTCAGGTCCGGACCGTACGGTCGCTGCGTCTACGAATGTGACAATGACGTTTGCTCAAACCAGGTTAGAGGCTCTACATTACCTCAAGTTTTCACAGCCCATATCAGTTTGCAACTGGATTGAAACTGATTTTGAGCTCAATCTAGGTTGTGAACATGGAATTTGAAGGCGGCTTGACGGCAGCATTCACCATGGTTGCGTTCACGGAAGAAATCTGCACACGCAGGACATCTATATATGGCAGTAAGGTGGGATGACATGTTCACAGTAACAGATCTTTGAGTTTGGGACTTTGAGATGGCTTGTTCTGTTCTAGGGGGAATTAACCTGTGATGGAACCGAAATCAAAGTGTTTGACTTCCTCTCCAATAAATCTGCAACACATAAAGCAGACATGGCGGTCCCTGGTAATTTCAGTAAAGGCGGGCACGGCGTGGCAGATTATCACCTCATCCACTCCTTTATTGCAGCAGTGACGGTGAGATTGGTCAAGATTAGGAGTAAAACAAAACAAATTATTTTTAAAAATCTCTTATAGTTGGTTGACGATTGTTAATATTGTATTATTACATTTATTTCATTCATAATTTTGCCAAGTCACACAAAATGAAAAAAATCT
>SOMO01000042.1:553564-574694 GCA_028128575.1 Paedocypris carbunculus | reverse complement strand
GATAGATAGATAGATAGATAGATAGATAGATAGATAGATAGATAGATAGATAGATAGATAGATAGATAGATAGATAGATAGATAGATAGATAGATGACACAAAATGTTTCTATTCTATTTCTTTTTTTATTAATCCTGGAATGTACCTTAAATTATATGATTATGTCATTATTGTGCTGTTAGTTTGTCAGCGCTTTAAAAAGGATGTTCACTCCGACTGAATCACGGCACTTCTGGCCTGAAGGGCAACAGAACATAATCTTCTCTCAATCCTCTACTGTGCTTTACCTTAACTAGTTTTACAATTAAATAATTATACAATTACATAATAGTACACATGCATCTAGAAAGCATGATTGTCATTTAACGCTCCCTCTGTTTCCCTATACGGTGCTTTTAAAAAACATTACCCTTCAAATAAAACTCCAGCCAGTGAGTTTAAAACTGTGAGTTTATAACTCACTGGATGGACAAATCGAAATTGTGCTTTGCATTTAACCATCCAATGAGATTACACTCACACCTGGAGCAGTTGGCAGCCTTAAACAACCCTTAGGTGGCAGGTCCAACATTGGACCAGAACATCCAAGTATTTGGTTTAAATGTAAAAGAAGTGGAATCGGGTGGTCTTCCAGGAACGGCAGCAGCACTGTGCTTCTTTTTCGGCTCCTGTGACGTCCCCCGCCGCACTTCGCTCGTGCTTTTATTGCGTGGCCTTACTTTGCGGATAAGAGGCGAGTACTGCAGTACAAAGAAGCGTTTGTGCTCCGGCGGGGCTGCGTCGGGGGGCTTCACTGGGAGAATTGGCAATTGTTAGTTCCTGCTTTTCGCGGCACAGGCAGAGCATGTGATCAGTTGCATAATGGAGTCAGCATGGGCATTTCATTGATTCCGTTCTTGCCTGTGCCCATTTTGTACAGCACATTTGGCACTGAACACTGTTGTTTTCCAGCACAGATGCTTTATTGTGTTCCGGTGGAACGTCTTGAAGAACAGAGGTTGCATCATCACGGCTTGTTTTTCCTTGCATCTGTGAAAAACGCTTGTTCATCTTATTCGGGCCACATGGAGCTTTTAATAAGACGTTTTAAACACAGTTCGCCACAGTTTGTGGAACACATGACAGTAGCAGTTTGTTTGGTACATGCTTGTTTTGATTCGTGTTTTTGTTATGTTGTACAATTTTATGACTTTATTGTGTTCTTTATTATGTAACTAGTTTCACACGCAAGCACACACACACGCAAACACACACACACACACACACACACACACACACACACACACACACACACACACACACACACACACACACACACACACACTAAAATAATAATCTCAATTTTTTTTTGCTTCATCTAACTTCAGTGCATTTTTTACTATTTAATCTATTGTAAAAGTTGACCTCACGTAATCTTAATTGTTAACGGCTCTTGCCTTCTCTTTATTTCCGTCTCTCAGTGTTGCTATAACAGAGCGCGAGTCCTACTCACCAATGGCTGCATTATGAGCGCTGAAGATCTGGGACTTCTGGAGATCTCCCTCAAGCAACATGGCATCTGCCCACCCATACTGGGACCAGCACTACGACCACGACCCCATGAGCAAGTGCGTGTCAACAGCCCTCGGCCATTTGTGTCATTCACACGCAGATGCTGACCTCTCCTGCTTTCCTGTGACTTTTCAGGCTGTTTTTCGGCGTTGGTTCCGAGTCCATGGATCATAGCCTGAGAACGTATCACCAAGGTTCTTTGACCGCGGGCTTTGAAAGTAAGAAGGGTGCTTGAAATCCCTGAAAATGAAAATTGTCTTAAAAATGATTGAATTTTAAATGAATATCTGAAAAATGTAATTATGCTTAATAATATGAGTAGTTTGCCTTTTAGTAGTAATAAAAATAAGTCGGGTGACTAAAGATTCATGACGACATGCGTCGTAACCCATCTCCTCCACTGAAGAAGTGATGGGAAGTCCGATTCTTTTAACTGACTCAAATCTTTAACTCTTGAGCAATAAACGTAACGAATAATTTTGAATCGCCCGTGCATTTTGTGAATTAGTTTTATATCGATTGCTTTCTTACTTTCAAACTAATTTTGACAGTCGACTAGACAGTGACACTTTCCAAGTGCTTTTACAAAACACAACTTTGTATTTGTTTGTTTTTGCATAATAGCTCTTTATATGTGATTACATTTGTAAAGTTTGATTTTGATTGTATTTAGGCAGACCTTCAGATATGTCTTTTACCAGAACTGTATTATGCTGGTACAGCTTGAACCGTGAAAGTGCTTGAAAAGTGTTTGAATTTGACTTTGGAGTAAGTGAGTAGTTAATATGGATTTCCGCTATCTCATCAGTGCGTGTCACATTTCCTCTCGGCCTCTGTGAGCGCGCGGATGTTTCTCGGGAAGTCTAGAAGGTTAACGGACGTGTGATTGTCTCAAGCTCTGTTGATTTGTGATGCCCTTGATGAACCTTCTGTGTTGAGGCTGAAAGCATGAAGAAAAGCTTATCTATATTTGGGAACATTTTATTTGCTGTTAATGCCCCCTGTGATTGCGTGTGTGCTGTTTTCGTAACAACTCTATGTTTTTTGCTCCACAGGAAGAATTACTCCTCCATGTTCTTCTCCCAATACCCTCAGTTCTTCACAGCTGCTGTTTTGCCCACCTGTGGGAGATCAGGTGGTCCCGTCCTTGCAGAAGTTGTCCGTTTATGAGCACACGCCCCCATGCTCGCCGAGGCGGAGCATTAAGCCCCTCCCTCCCCTTCCAGATATGGGCGATCTGTCGTCCGACGAAGCAGAAGACAACGAAGTGGAGTTTTTCTCCTGCACTTCAGAGAATCAGTGCCTAGTTCCGTCCCGGTGTTCCAAAGCCTCGTCCTTTCAGTACGGAATGCCGGGTCGGCGCAGCTGTCGGGCGAGCGGTCGGGTCAACTTTGCATATTTTGAAGGACAGCAGAAAGGATGTGGGAAGGCTCCTTGGGAACAGAACGTGACCCAGCCTCCGCTCAGACTGCTTCGGTCCTTCTCCGGCCCCGCAGGATCCTTCAAGGACCCCAGCGCGTGGCACAGTGGCCTTCATTACAACCACCACCAAGACAAACCTGAAGTCCCGCCTCGCGTCCCCATCTGTCCTCGCCCCAGCGACGTCACGGACTGGAGACGACCCTCGTCCAAGGAGTTTGATTCCGAGAAGCCGCCGAAGATTCCTCCTCGAGATCCCATCCCTCCACTCACGCCACACGCTGTCAGTCCGAAAAGTCTCCCCATCTATGTCAACGGCGTGATGCCTCCGACTCAAAGCTTCGCTCCTTACCCGGAGTACGTCAGCAAGGCCCAACACAGGCCCAGCTGTGAGAGCTCCACCTGCATCCTGCCCATCATGGAAGACGGGAAGAAAGTCAGCAGCACCCATTACTTCCTCCTCCCGCATCGCCCAGGGTACCTGGAGAAGTTTGAGCGCTTTTTTAAAGACTCTGACCCGCAGGCCACATCACATAGCAGTTATAAGCCCAAGTGGAACAGCTGAGTTCTGGATTCCCCCCAGGCTGAAGAAACGGACACGGCGTTGGACGCTTGCTGCGTTTACGGCACCGCCAGGCTGAAACGGTCGCCTTGGATGTGCTAAATGAAAGACGGGGGGCGCTGTGGAGCAGCTCCGATCTTGTTTTAGGGTCTGGCTTTATTTGAAAGGTGCACACGATGGTTTCTTGAAGGAATAGGATGATCTGTTACACTTTTTTTCCGTCGTGTAGCGAGTGTAAGCTGGTCTTATCAGTCCTTTCTCTTTCTCTCACTGTTTACATTGACTTTTTTCTGTTGAAAACACTCGCTGACAATGTACTTGATGAAATCCTCGTTTGACAATTTGACGTTTTTTTTTGTAACCTTTTTATTTATAGTGTAATTTACCACCAGTTAAAATATTTATTTTTAATTGTTATCATTAAGTTGTGTTTTACTTAAAATCATGGCAGCACATGAGTATTGAGTTTTTTCAGTGCACTCAACACACACACACACACACGCACACACATATACAATATTTTTTTCTTTTTACAATGTCATGTGAAAACTACCAGAAAGATCCAATAAATCATAAAATGTGGTTAATTCCATTCAGAATCAATGGTCGTATTCGACATGTTTATCCAGTAAATGATGTGGAAGTTTTTTAAGGGACTAAATCTCAGATGTGAACACATCCACCGCTGTGCTTGGTCTCAGAACTGGGGGAAGAACGTTTCACAGTGTCTGGATGTTTTTTTTTTTATAGTATATTTTTTTTTTTTTTTGAGATCCAGCGTGAAGGAAGTGGAACAGACCAACTCCAGCTTGTGACGCTGCGTCTCACAGAAGGTTTCTGACCAAATGTGAAGCTGCTGCTTTTCTCATCTGTTTTTTTTTTATGCAAAATTGTGTTTTAGTGTTTGTTCTGTTTTCTCTATCTTCACTGAGACTTTTTGGAGACTTTTCTTTCTTTGTGTGAATTTGAAGTCAATGGACTGTTTCGACTCGAGGAAACAGCGTTTCTACAATGTACAGTATTGGCGTCACACCGAGTTTATTTAATTAAAGTAACTTATTTATATATTCAAATTGGCTGCATTGTTTGTTTCATTACACCTTGTCATTTATTAAGTTATTTCATAGTGGTAATACAAATTACACGTCGATTGCTGTGTTATGTAACACTGACATTCAGTTTAGAAGTCTTTTTTTTTCTAGAATCTTGGCTTTTCTCTGCTCTCTTTGTTGTCCTCATGAAGAAGGATTTCCTTTTAAAATAGCTGTGCGTCAAAGTGCAAATATTACAGAGAATTGACGTGTTTCTAAAGAAAACAACTTGCTAAGCAACTCCAATAATGGTAGTATACGTGTATGGTAAATTATCATCACTTTGTGGATCTAAAAAATATTTTTTTAGGGAAATTGCATTTATTGACTATCTTATTCAAAACAAAATATTTTACAATTAAACAGTGCACATTCGAATATGGAATACATTTGAAACGGCAGAGGCTAATATGACTTCAGAAAAGCATCAAAGTGTAGCAGCGACATCTCCTGGACAAACACCTCACACCTAAAAGTGTGTTGACAATTTAAATGCTACAAAAAAACCCGCTACTGATTAAACGTCATATACGCTTTGTAACCTGCTCACGTCTACAACGTTAGACACGGCACTTTTCTCAAAGACTAGTCTTGGCCAGCAATCAGTATCCTCATTACGCCGCTAGAGGTCAGTATTGTAACATAAATGTGCAAATACTGCTTTAGATGGAGTGAGATTGTCAATATGGCGGACCATATCGAAATTTGTGCTTTCAACCCATCCAGGTGAAGTACACAAACACACACAGTGAAGTGAACACACACAAACCAGGAGCAATGGGCAGCTTGGGTTTTTCGTAATTTGCAGATTAAGAAAAACTTTTGGTTTAAATATACTTGTCTACAAAATTTAAACGTGCCTGCGTGCGTGTGCACGTGTGCGTGTGCCGGTGCGTGTGTGTATTGTGAAAATAGTTTTTAAGAAGTAAATACTATAAACATACAGTTGTTTTGGGGGGCAGTTGTGACCACTTTCCTCAGCAACTAAAAAACTTGGCCTAAAGTTTTTATGCAACCAATTTTATTTATCATATTATTTTATGTAATTAAATAACATTAAACATTAAAGACCCTTTAGCTCAATATCGTCTTGAACGTCACTCAACAACACTGTCAATAACAATAACTAAAATGTTAAGTAAAGTTAAGTACGTCGTTTTCTTTACAGCAGATGGCGCTAAAACTTTTACTTTCCTTTACTGTTCCGTTTAGTCTACAATTACATGTAATACAGATGGATGCGCGCGCGTGTGTTTCTGTGCGTGGGCGCGCGCAAATGAATAACTATAACATGTAAAAACACACTTTTCAGCTTTAATAATATTAATAATCACTCATTAATCACTAATTCAATCCTTAATATTTTCATCATTATTACTTCAATCAAAACACTGAATCGTGGATGTTTACATTTTTTCTCAGCGCTGTAGATTATTATTTACTTATGTTTCATTTTTGCAAATATGGAAAACACAAGAACTCTAATTAAATTGAACCGGCTGATGTGGCATTTATTAGGGTGGTAATTTTATAAAAACTATTTTTACGAAACCAATGGCATTCACCATCTGTAACATTGATTTGTTGTTCAATTTTCTCCAATCATTTGTATAATTCATCTAATCTGTTTGTAGACATCTACCAGTTTACAGTATCTGTAGATTTCACAGACGACACAGTTTGAAAACATGCGTTTCAGGTGAATGTGTGTGTGTGTGCGCGTGTGTTGTTCTCTACTGTAAGGCGACATTGAGTGTCTCGAAAGTCACCAAATAAATTAAGTGTGTTATTATAATTATTAGTAGTAGATTTTAGACTGTTTTTTTATAATAATTTTTTTTCTTTTAAAAGCTTTAAACTTTTTAAAATGTTTTTAATAATACTTATTGCAAGATTGTTTAATAAATGTGTAGATTTCTTAATAAAGTGTTTTAAAATGATTTTTAGATATTCTCACTGCAAGACTCGCTGTTTGAGACTCAAGTTTGAGGCCCAATCAGGGAGTTTGCATGTTGCGCCAGCATAGGTTTCCTCCAGGTCTCACAATCTGAAAACTAGTGAATTAGGATTGAAAAATTGACCATAATGTGTGTGTGTCCCGCTCTTTGAGAGCTGCTCTATCTCCCTGTGATCCAGAAATGGAAAAGTGGTTCAGAAATGTCTGGTTTGGTAATAAATATACTTTAGTGCAATATTAAAGAACTATTTTTTTATAGTTGAAAATGCATTTCTGGTGACAGATTTTAGAGTCTATTTTGAAAATTGTCCATATTAGAAAAACAAACAAATTGATGCAAAATGCAGAGAAGCACCAGAAGCATCTCGCTCTATTAATCACCTATTGTGCCAAATAAAGAGTCGAATGTTCCCCCAACATACGGCGTCATTATCACGCGTTCCGTTGGTGTGTGAAGAATCTGCACATGAAAAGAGACTTCAGATAATTATTTAGCAAACAAAATGCATCTTGCATGGTGAATGTTGCAGTTCTTGATCAACAAAATGCAGACATTGATCCCGGAGGTGGCACGGCCCCGCATGAAGGTCCCATGCTCCTCGTATCCCAGCGCTGTCTGTTCCAGTCATAATCATCTATGAAAAACAACTTAGAGATGGCGGTATGACCTGATAACACTCCGAGAAGCGCAAAAACACACCCCACCATGCCAAATCGGCTATGTGTGTAAAGAGCTCCACAAACACAAGAGTGTGTGTTTGGTTGTTTGCTTGCCCAAAAAAAATGTGCATCAAGTCTGTGTTTTATTGTGCATCAAGTCTGTGTTCAAACCTTAAAAACATTCGATGTCAAGAGATTACAGGGTGTTTATGTCGAAAAGGGTCAAAGGTCAAATTTCCAATCCAAGCTTTTAAAGACAAAAACAGTGAGATTATGGGGTAAACATGCGGCATAAGTTGGTTTTTCTGAATGGATTGAGTTCTGATAGCGTTTTCAATATTCCACATGGCATGACATCGGCTGCATCTGCCGTGGCTTTCTCTTCTCCCTCTCCTTCTACAATTAGATTATCATTTGCACTAACGTTTGTGTTTCACTGCTTTGCCGAAACCTCCACGCCAATGGGAAGCCAAAGACTCTCGATTAAGACAGATTTTGCAGAGTAATTAGATTTGATTCATTGTCTCTGTTCTTTTTAATGTGAATGAAAACAGGGAATAAATCAATGTTTAAGCCGATTGTACAATCAACTGGGGTTTTTATAGCCAATTTCAAATACTTCAAAGTATACTCAAGTTCCTTTAATAGTCCAGAGGTTTGACATTTAACACAAAATATAAAATAATAAATATAAATATAATAAATATTATAAAACAAAATAAAATGATAAAATATTTAAAATGACTTGTTTTGATTTCTTTTCTTACATTATACAGACGTTTTCTTAATCATGACCTTTCTGTAGTATTTTGAAACGATTCAGTCAGATGTCGAGTCATATGATAAAAGTCCTAATTTTCTGAACACTTTTTCTCCATCACTTCCTGGTAAAGGAGTCGAGCGCAGGAGGTTCTCTCCATGTGTTATAGTCCTTCTCATTGATTTAGTGAAACCAATCGGAGCGGCATGTAAAATCGAGGATGTTACTTTCATCTACATGAAACACTCTCTTTTCTCCTCTGACATTTTCTTCTAATGTCCAGACAAACTGATTAAACCAAAAAAAGAGCCACCGCTCCATCACATGTCCATGAACCTTAAGACTCGTCTTTAGGGGGTTTGTAACCTCACGCTCACCTCATAGTTCAACGCGGAGGGTCTTCTCTTGTGATGTCTGACATAACTGGATTTGAAAAAATGTTTATGTTTATCATATGTTGACCAACATTGTTTCCAAAGTGACTTAGTAAAAGCAAATGAGAACAAAAAACAGCTATTCTACAAATTAAATGGTAAGTAAATTAAATGAGGTCAGAAGCTGGACAAAAAGAAAAACACGCACATGATCTACATCTAAGTCCTGCTGGTGTGTTTTCACAAACAAACAAAAATATGTAATTTTTAAAAAAATGAAATCTTTAAACCTCAAGCAATTTCCCAGTCCAATGTTCATTGTGCGTTAAATGAACTACAAAATTGTCAGAATGTTTTTGTTTTACTAATTTTTTAAGTAATGATGTTGAGGGTTTTTTAATAGATATTTTAATAATATGAAAATGTTGAAATAGCCCAGTTCATTTTTGGCCTGCTGTAAGTGGCTTTTAACTCATGTTGGTAAATAGTGTTTTATTGATGATTTAACACTTGGTTTTACAGGTTTGAACCCATCCCCCAAATAATTTGTAGTTCTCTAGCTTGTGTGCGGCTGTTTGGCAGGTAGAGGGGCATTTTAATGCGTTAAACACTGAGATGAACAAAAGGAAAGTGTGGTGTGAGGAGTAACATGGTCTGCGATCACATGCTTGGCATTTGGAGGCATCTCGGCAGCTTTCATGGTGCATTTCATGTCTGATTAAAAGCTGAGAAGACTGAGAATAAGGTCTCTGTGTCGAGTGATAAATGCTGCTGTCTTTCTTTTTTCACTTTGGGAAAGTTTTAGCGCTGTAAGTTAGAGAACGTGCGACTCAACTAATAGATTTTCAGGATTAAATTCAGTTCTTGTTGGTCTTTATCAGTAACTAAATAAGAACCATTTCTAACACCAGTGGTTACATTATTTAAATGTACAAAGTTACATTTCTTAAGCATTGTATTGGCTATTTTGTACTTGTACTGAGTATCAAATATAGGCACCTTTTACTCTCTACTTGACTACTTTTTTGATTGAGTATATGTACTCTTACTTCACTACATTTTGATGGACACTTACCAGTACTTGTTACATTGTGATTGTGTGCGACAAGTCTGCATGTTTTTCTACTGTGGTTAATTTCTTGGGCAATCTTATCGCCATCTGCAGGGTGCTGTAGGTATTGGATGCTATTTGTGAGCTATATCACATGAGTTAGTGGTTGCACCTTTTTGCACATTTAATTTTGACTTAGACCTTTTGTACCTATTTTGATCTATTTTGTTCTGCCATTTTGAAACCATGAGGTGTTAAATTTCATTTCTATATTAGGAAATGCAATCTCATAAATAGTTTCTTGTTTTAAGTTCAAGTTCTGCCAACATTTTACTTCAACCATGAATGTTCAGCCTCAACTTTAATCCGTAATTATATTTTGTAATTTACAAGTAACATGTACAGGCTAGACAATTTGTATTTAAATTCCTATGAAAATGTCATGTTGTGTGTTTTTGTGGGGTTCCCGAGACCTGATCTAAAACCAGGTGCAAAAGCATCAGTCCAGTGTACCATGTCTGGCTTACAGGGAACTGGAGCCAATCCAGAAACTCTGCTGAGACACACACCCTGGATTGATAGCCAACCAATCACAAAGCAAGACGCACACGCACACACACACACACACACACACACACACACACACACACACACACACACACACACACACACACACACACCTCAACAACATTTCAAATTTAATTTCCTCTGAGTGCTTGTTTTTGTCCTGTCACTATGGACTACATGTCCTAGGATTCCTTGTTTTCCTTGATTCCTTGTCACGTTCTATTGGTTTCACCGGTGTTTCGCCGGTGTATTTAAGTTGTCACATGTTTCCTTTGCATTTACATCATGTTCCCTGAAGATGGTATTAGTTTCAGGAATAAAGACGTTTTTATAACTAATTGCTCTGTGCTTTACCAACATTCATTGATTACACTTTGCAATATCTTCTTCCAATACAATAAATCCTGAAACACTCACACACTTTGTCAGGGCAAATGCATTAGACAAATGTGTCTAAACCTTAAATAAGAAATTCTAAGACATACAGTATATGTCATGTGTTCTTAAACTCTTTTACTCTCTATTTTAATGCGCACTGTTAACTCGTCCTAAGGGATCTTATCCATTTAAATTTTGTAATTCTATAATTATGCAATAGAGTACCTTAATTATAAATTTAATGTAAATTCAAGTTCAAGTTCTGAGCATTTGTAAGGCGCTTTTCACAGTTGTAACTGTCTCAAAGCACATGTGTAAAATATGTAGGAGAGTTGTTGCTTTTTATTCATTTGATTGTCTGGTTGTTGGTGTTTAAGTAAATGGCTATTATTATCACTATGACAAAGACAAAGACACACCAGTGAGCAAGCACATATGCGACAGTGGCCAGGAAAAAAAACTCTAACGAGAAAAAAACCCTGGGGAGAACCCGGCTCCCTGATGCCAGTCTACTCTAGCATTCTAACACTACAAAATCAGTGCGTTGGTTGTTTCGCACGATTTTAATGATGGTTCCGGAAGATGTTTCCCTTTTCAGTGGGTAAAATGTAAAGAACGATATCAAATTTGTACATTACATATATACATTATTATACGTACACATTTAATGTGTACACACACACACACACACACACACACACACACACACACAGTTTATCTTTTCAGCCTTTTCAGATCAGAAAAAAGTATGTTATAAAGCAATTGAAAATAATCTGAAGATCACCAAAATGGACAGACGATAGACATGCAATTACTGCTCTAAACAATACTAAGATAAGTTAAAAGATGCTCATGAAATTGTTGGTGGTTTGGCGCCATCTAGTAACAAATAATTTCACTTCCATTCTTAACGAGCAATTGTAATGGTTGTTTTCCCTTTAAAACCAACGTTTAAAATACGTGTTATTGAAATACTTTTGTGATTGAGAATAAACAGATGATTTTTAAAGTACAAGCACAAGTACAAATGTATTGTAAATTTTTCACAGCTGTGGTTCGCCTTTCCCCTTAACGTTAAATTTATTCTGAAGAAATGTCTTCTATTTCCCTATATGTTACACGCATAGAGTGTGGTGATTAAGTTATGTTAGTAAACTGGTGAAAAATATTTTAAGATAAAAAAAGATGGCGCCTTGTAAAATGTGTCTGCAAAACGTCTTAAGTTGTTATTTGTCCTGCAACGTTTTTGAAGTCAAGTCTCGTGACAATATGAGTTGTCTCCACAGCTCGTGTCCCCTCGTTGTTTAAAGGGCCACAGAGACTCTCAGGATCCCCTGATGTGACCTGCACGTGGACGCATTAAGCGAACTGCGGGCAAATAACATGCCATTGTTAATTGCAGTGTTTTCTTAAAAAACAAACAAAAAAACAAACTCTAATTGTCTCACTTATAATCGTGTATCGCAAAATATTGACATTTATTTAACCATTATGCAATTGTTTACAAAACATATGCAAATGTATATAACGTTGTGTTTTTTACCGCTATAACAAGCTTACAAAATCTGTAAGCACAAAGTAATATGACCACTTTGTAAAAATAATAGTTGATTAATTATGGCAATATTTTGTTAAAAATGGGAATCACTACAACGGAATGAAACGAATACACGTGCTATTACGATTTAGTTTCAAGTAGTTTTAGTCTTATTTTTTTANAATTTATTTTATAAAATAATAAAAGATCTCTATGGTTTGAAACTGCACGTCTGAGATATTTTCCCGCAATCTTGAATTTTTCTTTCAGACTGCAGCAACGAGAAATGAAAGAACTAAAAGGAATTCATGCTAAATTACATTAAACGACTCAGTATGACTTTTAGAATCGGAGCCGTCCAATCAAACGTTGTTTTTCGGGTGAACAGAGAGCCGGGAACTCAGAGTGTGTGCGGGCACTCGACTTACCCCCTGCTTTTTGTGATTGGTCGACATAAAAAAAAACCCTTGCGCGTTCCCCTTCGTGACCACGCGAATAAAAGAAGCCCGCGAGAGCCTGCCGGCGCGCGCGCGCGACCCCTCCTACACCGCGCGCTAAAGTTCTCCACTTCAACACTCCCGACCCCTAAGAGGACTTTGTCATCCAAAACTAGCAGACCTTTAAAGAAAACACTGCAAAGAACTAATTCCCCTCTATCCACTGGAGAGCGTCAAGAGTCGTGACAGCCTGCGTTTTGGGTTATTTTTGGTGCTGAAAAACAATTGATTTCTGCAAAAAAGGACAGTGTGGGCGATTTTACTTTTGTATTTTTGAGTCTTTACATTTTCACGCAAACTTTTTGGGATAACAATTCACCTAGAACTTGAAAGAGGAACGAATAACGTCGCACAAACGGCTCCCCCCTGACATTGGAATTGCTGCAGCAGTTCCCAAATCAGCCGTATTGTGCCTCGTTTCTTTTTTTTATTAGAATGTCAGCTTTACCGGGAACTGTGCCGCGAATGATGCGCCCCGCGCCAGGACAGAACTATCCCCGCACTGGATTCCCACTGGAAGGTTAGTCGGACAGGTGTAGGGCGCTTGGTGTACTTCTATTGAATTGCGAATCGTGCGGTGCATCGAAAAAAAAAACATAATTGATCGGAATTTATCATATAATTACATACGATCGAAAAATTTGAGTTCAAACATGTTCTTATAGCATGGAGACCAAGACATCACTCGTATTAATTTTATTTTTACAAAAACTAATAATCAAAATCAGTTGAGTGCTTTTATTCGTTAATGAAATAAAACGTTTTAATGGAAAAGTGAAAAATTGGAGACTTTGTTCACTTGACATGGTTGGAATTATAATTAAATCGCCAAAAATGTAACCAGTCTCTTAAAATAATTTGGTGATGCAATTGAATTCGCAACGAACAGTAGATCGATTGAATATTTGCAAAAGAATCAGCTCGATTAATGATGCAGGGCGCATCTAAATATTCTGAAGGCCGAGAGGGGCCACTCAAGAGCAGTCTGGGGCCACTTAAATAGCACTGACCACAAAGAGCTAGCGTATAGATGTTCAGAGCTGACAGGACACTGTTAGCGCATCTCTTGAGAATTGAGTGTGTTCAATCGATAATTTGAAGACCAGCTAGATTGATTGCTTATTGCTAGATCATTTTATGTTCTTTTCTTTTTTCGTTCAGTAAAATATAATTTTCGAAAAAAAAATATTTTTGCTAAAGTTTTCAATTCAAATGGAAACGAACACTTAAAAGTAAAATGCTTTATTATACGTACAATTTAGAAACGCAAACGAGTGGTTAGTGTGATTTTACCATTTCTTACAAATTCACGGATTTCGAATACATTTATTTTTTAACTATTTTAACCTGTAAATGTTGTTTTCTTTTTCTTCTTTTGTTTATTATATTGAATATTTAACCACATGTTTTAGACAACAAGATGGATTTAACTTCACTTTCTTTGCCGCACAGTTTCAACTCCTCTGGGTCAAGGTCGAGTAAATCAGCTCGGCGGAGTGTTCATCAACGGCAGGCCGTTGCCAAATCACATCCGTCACAAAATAGTTGAAATGGCTCACCACGGCATTCGTCCCTGCGTGATCTCTCGACAACTTCGGGTGTCACATGGCTGTGTGTCCAAAATCCTCTGCCGGTACCAAGAAACGGGCTCAATCCGTCCTGGAGCCATAGGGGGAAGTAAACCCAGAGTAAGTTTATTCGTATTATTTATTCCCCACGATAAACGTTTGTAAATATTACCTTTTAAATTTAGCCTATTCGTTTAATATAGCATAACGTGTACTAAACATGTTCGTTTTACTCACTGCCACCTTACTTGCTTTTTTCTTCCTCGACGTTTTTCTTCAAATAAAAAGCAAGTGGCAACTCCCGACGTCGAAAAACGAATCGAAGAATATAAGCGCGAAAATCCCGGAATGTTCAGTTGGGAGATACGGGACAAACTTTTGAAGGACGGTGTTTGTGACAGAAGTACAGTTCCTTCAGGTGAGGCCTCATCTGGTAAGCAAACCCCCTTTTTTAACCATGTTTTAAGTCACTTACGTTTCAAACCTTTCAGTGCGTTTCAGTGCTGATTTTCTCAATGTTCATATATCCCTTAATCGGAAAAAAAGGAATTTTAAAAGAATTCCTTTTAAATCTTCTACAATTTGTCGTTTTTATTAATTTCATAACCTATGGTTATCGTACACTTTATCGTAGTTGTTTTACAAATGAATGAATCATATACAAATTGTGCGGGTTACTGTAAGTGATTATTTTTATTGCTTTACCAGTAAGTTCTATCAGCCGGGTTCTTCGCGCGCGTTTCGGCAAAAAAGACGACGACGACGATTGCGACAAAAAAGATGACAGCGCTGAGAAAAAAACTAAGCACAGCATTGACGGGATCCTTGGAGACAAAGGTAATTACATTTATTTTTGTGCGCACTGGATAGGATCAGTTTAAAACGGAATCGATGTTTTCGATAAACGGTGACGTTTTTAGACATCTGTAGAAATATTCAACAAACGCTTAATGTTCGTTAAGCACAAATTGTTTTATGTGTGTTGAGCTTTGATTGATACCATTTCAGCCTTGGCCTGTTTGTTAAACACACTCCTTTGACGCTGTGTAAACGGTGACTGACAGATGACCGATGTGGCAATCAATATCAATTACGAGCCATAAGTTCAGCATTGCCTGCTGGTTCTTGCGATAATTCGGCACGCTTATTCGCACATTAACGGCCTTTCAGTCTGTCAACCAATAACGAGTTTTATACCCTACAGATATTTCTATAAAGATTTCTGTTCTTTGTTTCAGAACGATAGTGTCAGGCATGTCAGACTATATGTCGAACATATCTATGTTTTGTTTACAGCCGCAAAACATCTTGATGTTTTATTTAAATATTATAAAATACATCAAAATAAAATAAAAACACATATCATCAAGTGTACATTTTTCCACCTTTTTACATTTCGTTTTCATACTTTTTTTAGACAATTAAAAACATAAAATAATAAAAGTTAATTTTGTTGATACAATTTAGAAAAACAAATGTTATCTAAATAAATATTTAGATACACTTGTGCTTTTTGTCAGTGTTTTTTAAACTTGAAGATGAACTTCGCATTGAATGGGTGTCTGCTTCACTGAAGCTCTTTAAAAGGAAAGAATCTCTTATACAAAGCAAAGTTTAAAAGCAAGGTTCCTAAAAAAGGGATGGACCTCTCTTTCGGATTCACCACTCCGCAAAAGGGGGATAAACTTTTAACAAAAGGCCAAAAGGAGAACTATAGGGAGATGAATTATTCAATGCTCCCTGCTGTTAGATAGTTTTGTAATATTATAGAATCCTCTGTTTGAATAGAATGATGTTTGGATGGTGCAAAGTGCTTCATTCTTGTTTGGAAATGCCCACTGTTCTTTTTGAATCAGTAGCATAGAAGTATTGCTTCCTGCGCTGCTTGTTTTTTTGTTGTTCTTTTTTTTTTTTTTAATTAATCAGTTTACTCAAATAATAAAAAAGTAAAGTTTTTGTAATGTAAATAAATTCACCAAGGGAGTAAACTTCTTAACATACCAATATTTATTAGATTGCCGTGTTTTTTTAAACAAAATAAATTTGGCGAAAAAAGCAAACCGCCAAAACCAATTTTTAATGATTAAATTGCTACGTAAACAACACGAGATTAATTTTACCGCCCGGTTTCCAACTGTTAAGTTGTTTTTTCTAATGTAAGCAGTTTCTGCATATATCGACCTTAAACTTCAGGCCAGTGAGATCCAGAGCTGGCTTACGAATACGAAGTGACAGGGCGTGATTATATTCCAGCATTTGCTTTAAACAGCCGCATTAAAATATTTTAATATATATAAAAAGAAGATGCGCGCGTGTATTTGGTCCACAGTTCATGCATAATGGATTAAATAAATGTGACTGTTTATTTACCACCTAAATTAAGGAGTATTTCATCCACGTACTTAATATCCCTTTCTCTATTCTAAACTGCACAGCGTACACGCGCGAGGGCGTTAAAACAATCATTTTTTTGCACTTAATTTATTTTTCCCGAGGCGTGTTTCATAGGATCAGCCGAGTGGCAGTTAATAATGTTAAGACTTATTAGAGTTCGTAATAAAATGTGTCTTTTGAACAAGAGGCCGTGTTGGAGATGGGTGTAATGGCTCATAGGCATAGAAACTTATTTATCCCCAATCAGCTCTCACTCTTTCAGTTCTAAGGAAAACGTTATTTTGAAGGGTTTTAAAGCAGATTAAATTGAGCCTTTTCTTTCACTTTGCTTTCATCCTTAAACGACCTTTAAAACAGCCTTCGGCTCAAATTCATGAGATTTTACGTGTTGCTCGCACTTGTCATGCTTTTTTCTTTTTAGTTATTCTATACATTTATTTTAATGTAATATTGTTGTTGTTACTGTTGAAATTTACAATTATTGAGGAACACTTGTACGAGCCAATGACAATCGATAGCTCTGTATTACACTCTTTATTATGAGGTGAAACAATAATTAAAACATAATAAAAAATAAATTAAAATAAATATTTACTTAATCGAAAAGTCAAACAATTTCTGAATCGTTTACGCGGTGGCTTAAACCATATTGGCTGTTAACAATAATATCTTTTAAAAATAACTAACACGTCTGCTGTTCTATTTTAATTGTTAATATGGCTAATAACAAATGGTCTGTTTTACATACCTCGAATCTCCATGATGTGATTGTTCCTTTCACGTTTCGGGATGAAGTATTCGATTAATCTAGATGGAAAAGAAATCGACCAATATAAGTGTTTATGACACTCATTTTCAAAGAATTGAGTATTATCACTGTGTCCAGATATTTACAACGAACGAAACGTTCAGAGTGTGACTGTGAAATACCTACTTTACTCTTCAAACATTCTTTAGAAGTAAAAATGATTCACTGGAAGTATGGAGAAGTTATTTAGCTATTAATATTTCTTCCTCGGGCATTGAGACTCACCCCATCTTCACTTTCTCGCAGCCATTTGGCTGGACTGAAATTGAGAGAGACCCAATGTTGGAAAGAGATAACACAATCATCACAGCCGTGGTCCTGCGGTCTGCAACAGTGCATTAAACAAGGATTAACCTCCTCTTTCTCATACACCATCATCCAAAGAATATCCCTTGGTTAATTTTCGAGTTTTCTCAACTTTTAGAGAACAAATAATAATAATGTTTTAATTATAATATGACATATATGAATAATGACTTTAACTATTTTAATATTTGAACATACAATTTCAAAGTCAAATAACACCAACTGTAAACTATATTGAAACATGATTGTCAAATATGTTTTACAAGAGTTAATAACTAAAATGTATTGCATTTAAGACAAAAACATGTTAAAAATTCACAGCATCTGCATTCCATGTTTATTATTTTTGGGACTATGTGGATAAATTAATTTGAGAATTTCAGTCTTACGTTTTCACTAAAACAGATGATAAAACAAATAAAATAAAATTATTAATTTATATCTATGTGCCAAGTTATTTGTTAAAATGCATTTTCGTTTAAATATCCATTGAATATTAAGATCAAGTAAGTCCTATTTTTCCACCAGCTTTGCTGACCTGTTAACCTTAGGCGGATTCTATCGATTCTGTGAAGAGGATTTTGTGTGTTTTAGATGTTTGAGGGAGAGTTGAAGAGAAAAAAATAGAAAGTAGGTGCAGAAAAGTAAAGACGTCTGGAGGAAATTGAGAGGCTTATAGTCTTTGATCCTTGGCTGCTTTTTCTTATCAGAAACATTTGTAGTAACACCACCACAATGGGAGTTCATCATATTACAAACTCCATTGCAGCTTTCAAGACGGTCTGTCTATTAATTAAAGTATTTCATGCCGTTTGGGGCATGTACATTTTCTGTTCATGTATTAAATGCCAATGGTTATGGGATATTTCAAATTAATACTGTAGTTTCATATCAGGGACTTGCAATTGTTTCCTTCATTATTAAAACAGCTTTTCATAATAAATGTTCTTAACGTCATAATATTTGATAATGATGTGCATGCAGATTGTCAACTATATACACCACATATCGCGTAAATGAAATAAAAATTGTATTTAGAAATGAGATGCACAATAACGAAGGATGTCATAAAAGCGTGTCATTGACAGCGATTGGCTCTGTGCTATGGGGACTTCCTGTTAGCAGAAGCACAAAATGACCTAGGGAAACTCCAGTTGACTCTTCTACAATTGGTAGCAAATTACTTTTTCATGGGCCTAAAAAGAAAATGATTTAGACTTATTTAAAATAATTATTAACTATTGTTTGCTGACCAAAAGCTTTTTAATAAATAAACGCACGCACACACACATTTGTGAATGCATGTATACACACACATACACACACACACACACACACACGCACACACGCACACACGCACACACACACACACACACACACACACACACACACACACACACACACACACACACACACACACACACACACACGTGCGCGCACAACACACACACACATATTAATAAAACAATCTTAAACACACTTGACTTGTTGATTTTGATCTTATTGTTCCTATTGCTTTCAAACAAGCTTTAATGGCCTCTTTGGGAATACAAATAGAGGAAAAGAGGAGTTACCAGGGTGGAGGGGGAGGGGTGAATTTAGGAATGGCTGCCCACTCGTTTACCATGGAGTGTTCAGTAGCCATTCCTTAATCCTGCTTTCATTTTTGCCGACAAATGCCAAGAATCCTGTCTGGAGACCCAATAGGAGACTGATCAGTTAACAAAAGAGAATCCCTGCACAAAGCTGGAGAGGCAAACGTAGTTCAGGGAACTTAAAAAAAAAAAAAAAGAATGGTAACCTTACAGATTGATCTAATCATGCTTTTAGTGTCAATGCAGATATGAAGCTCTGACACTGGAGACGCTTTTCAGTTTGTGAACATGCACATTCAAGGTTTAGAAAAAATGGGAAAAAAGTAGAAAAAAATGAAAACATAAAACAAAAAATTGAGAACAGGTTTAGTAAAAAATACATGTGCTTGTCTATACACACACACACCCACACACACACACCACACACACACACACACACACACACACACACACACACACACACATAGTATTTTAATTTACATTGTTTTTTAAATTGGAAGCTTATTTTTAAAAACAAGTCGTTTTAAAACAAAGTTGCACTGTTGAATTTAAACAACAATTTTTTCTTGACACAATTTTCTTTTCTTGGAGGCAATTTGTTAAATTAAGAACAACGTGGCATAAATGAAATTGCACTAATAATGTGGCTGCATTTTAGGTTAGTGAGGATTTGCATTACAAACGTGTCTACATAATAAGAGCACGACTGAAACACATTTTATTTCGCCGTTTAATCCACTCTATCCCCGTAACCAGAAGCCAGTGTGTGCAGGTTGTAAAGCAGAAGTGTGTCAGTTGGCACCCGTCGCAGTTCCGTCCAAAATCCAGAGATTTAGGTACTGAGGACCATTAATGAACTTTTAGCCCATTACGTTTTGTTAAAACAAATCCACCATGTGATGTCGAGAGCATTTTCAGGGCGAAGCTCTATCAGTCTTATTGTTTTATTGGCAAGTTGGGTGCTGGTTTTCGCCGGTGTTAACTTTTGCTCCTTCAGCGGGCGCCTGTTTTGTTCCACCAGAAGCGGGTCTGGTGTTTGACAGCGCGCTTTCCTGATTTAAAGACAGGCACTTCAAAAGAGAGAAAGAACCGATGAAGGGAACCGTCTGTTATTTAGTTTCTCTGGCCTCTGCTTTGGCCATTCAGGCAAGTTGATGAACTCCTCCAAAAGTTTATTAAGAGCAGCAAAACAATGGCGTCTAAAGCCTTTAGGCAGCCAGAAGAGACAGTTTATAAACTAGCGGCCATTGTTCCTCAAAAGCAGATGCATGAATACCTTTGAATGGGCTCCTTCAAACTGACACGATCAAGCTAGACAACAGCATGTTAAAAGGAACGGCCTTTCTTTGGGCTGCACAGATTTGTATTTCTCCTGCATTAATGTACATCTGCGGTAGGAGGGGACCAAGCTGGACCAGCTCAATTCCAGTCAATGCCCAAACCCACGACACTGGGCCGGTTGAAGTAAAGTCTTATGTTCTGCACGCCCTCAGTGGGCTGCAGGTGTCACAAAGCTTGGGAGGAATATGGTAATCTAAGTGCAGAAGAAAAGAGCCACCCTCCTTTTGACGGTTTAAGCACAGCATTTTCCAAGTGAATGAGTTGAAATTGGCAGTTTATAGGGTATCTTTATAGGGTATTATATCTGTTAGTGTGTGTACACAAATATACTATACTACAGTATATAAAAGACCATCTTCACTAAAACAGAACTTTAAGAATAGGATTTTAGTTTCTTTTTCTATTTTTCCCAAGAATTTTTAAAATTTCACTTTTGTTGGATTGCTAAGGTGTTATCTAATCTACTATAGTTTTAATCAGCTGTTTCGTTGTTGGTTTTATTTGAGATTCTTACGTTTATTTTGACTTACTTTTAATCAACTTAATTTTAGTTTATTAAATAAGAAGTATTTGAAGATAACTAGAATAGACATAAGTATAACAAAAAAATCCAACGTGATTGGGGTATTGAAGAAAAGCAGAATGCGATATTAAATAAATGGAAATGAAAAAATTCTGTATCCATGACAAAGAGAATGCAGTATATACATATA
>SOMO01000042.1:536741-547679 GCA_028128575.1 Paedocypris carbunculus | reverse complement strand
TTTTTTTTAGCCTAAATTCAGAACAAGAAAAATACTTAAGTACGTTTAAAATTGGAAACTCTACGAATTTTACTCATGTCTTCTTGGAAAAGTTGACATAACCTTTACAGTAAGGTATCCATACTTTTAATCAAGTATGCTTTTCAGATACTCTTCACACCTCAGGATTTGGAATATTTTGGGTTTGACCGTTTGTACATTTTTTGCACTTTTTTCCTGGAATGGAACACCAGTTCCTCGTACCTTCAAGAAGTTTGGTTGCTAACAATCAAACGTGTCGTTTTTAACACACAGCTTGCGCTAGACGGCCACCCACACTCCTCTGCTTTGCATCAGATCCGATCTCATTGGTTCTTATCATTTTTTTTCCCCCTCCACCTCTCCACTAAAGCGCAATGTTATGGCTGACACGTCTGTGCTCAACAGATAATCCACCACTGTTATTTTAGAGACAGCCAGAATAATTTGCAAATGCCATTTAATGAAATTAACTCAATTATATACCGGAATTATTTGCAAAGTGCCAGTTTTGTTTCTGTTTCATTTTTGCTCCGAATCCTGGTATAAGGATCACTAAGGTGGTCTAGAGAGATTAACTCCCCCCTCTTTCCTCTATGGCCTCAGGGCGAGCTGGGATGTGCGGTGATGTGGGATTGTATTGACAAGAGCTTGGCTTATAAAAATAGACATGTATTGAAATAATATTCGCTTGAAAGATGCGTGGATCATTCCACTATTCTCCAGTCTCCACACATTCAACCAGGCACACAGGCGTTAGATTGACAGTGTTCGTCACAACTGACGTGTTCAGTTAAAAAAACAAACTTTTCTAGCAGCTTATGCGACACTTAAGACTTGGGCTTTTGCAGGTCGCATTGATGACACATCAGATGTTGAGTCTGAGCCGGACCTGCCTCTGAAGAGGAAACAGAGACGCAGTCGGACCACCTTCACCGCAGAGCAGCTGGAGGAGCTGGAGAAGGCCTTCGAGAGAACACACTACCCAGACATCTACACTCGAGAGGAGCTGGCTCAAAGAACCAAGCTTACTGAGGCCCGAGTACAGGTATCACACCCACAATGCACTGCAGGTTTATAAAGAAAGAGGCATGAGATGCATTGAACCAGGGGTCTCAGCTGTTGTCTCAACGTTGAATTATCGTTCTACGCTGTTATAACTACGTAAATGTTATCCGTACTCCGCGATTTGAATCACAGCCTGTCCTGTTGCAAGCACAGCTGTTTTATGCTTAAGAAAAGCATTTTTGCAGATTTCAAAAACCTTGACAAACCTAAAGTAAAGAAATTGTAATGTTAGTGCGACAAAAACAGGATTACATTGAAACTAAAAATTTAATTAATAAACAATACAACTCATATGCTTTAAGTATTAATACGTAAACAGTAAAATAATTACAAGCTTTCCCTGGGAATGGAACTTTCGGCATTCTGCGTTACAAACCACGCTTTTTGGAAAGCCACTTATAATAAGGATTTACCTTATATTGTGTGCTGAATTCCCTTTCACTCAGCAGAGCAAACAAACGCTTGCACACTACATCTCTGCCTCCGTCCATCCTGACAGCTTGTCCACCATGTGCCTGCCTGAAACAATGAAGGGGGAAATACAGTAGAGTTATGGCAGCAGCTGGTGGAAGCGAGTAGGGGGATAAAAAGAGCCGGAGTGCATTCCTGACGAATTTCTCACTTCTGCTCTTGGCTGGGATCGTCTCTTCCCACCACTTTCAAGCCCACCACCGCTCCTAGTAAAATCTGCCGCATATCAGACAGCGTTTGCCGACTCTACACCAGTTACATGAATCAACTCAGAGCTTATATGAAACATGACTGCTGCCGTGACCATTTTTTGGAGCGAGGCAAAATAAAACTCCATGATGATATTGTCATGTGTAGTAAAACAGTTGTGAGGTCAGTTTTGCTTAGCTTCAAGGTCATCTGGACATCAGACGACAATGTCAAAGTATCACTTGTTTAAGACAACGCACACTGGACATAGTTGCAATATTTTATTTTGCCAATTTTGGGGTAAAATCGAAATTTGTACACCTATAAGCTCAAAGAAATATTGCAGCAAAGTTATACAATGAATTTCCATTCCCCATAGTTTGCGGATTTGAACCCACAACCTTGTCTGTTGCTGACTCCATATCTTACAGATTGATTTAATATTTAAGTGTTTACTGTCAAATACAGAGTGGAAAAATGTTTACCTGTACAAATAAATTAGAAATATTTTGCAAGAAAAACAAATGTTTTTGATTCATAGTAAATATTTTGCTAACTTAAAAATGTATAGAAGTTTGTAGAATAATACAGTACAATAGAGTAATGGGACACCAGAATCTTTAGATACACCTCAGGCACTTTAATTATAACAATATTTTAATTTTGTATTGATTCTCAAGCAACATTTTTTCAAATATATCCATAAAAAACACTTGACATTTTTTCTTAAGTTCACTGAAATACATTAATGTTTTCAAGAAAAAGTACAGTTATATTATGTTGATACTCCAACCATAGGTGCTGCTAATGCAATGCTTAACGTTTTTAACCACCACAAAACTTATAAAAATATCTAAAATCTGAGATACCTTCATAAGATATTGTGGATTTAAAAGATAGTTTATAAGTTCAATTCATGTGGATTTGTAAAAACAAGACGCTTTCCCTGAAACAGCGAGTTAAAAGATGCTTAGAAGCCGTTCTTTTAGAGCTGTGATGGATGGTTTAGTAGGTTTTAGATCACTCACAGCAGTGTTGGGGTCCTGCTGATGTCAGAGAAAAGAGCCCCATGTGATTCTTACCCCCTTTGTGCGTTTATAGCGACTGATGCTAATTTGACAACTGAATAAACCCGACTTAGAAGTGTCATCAATAAGGTCGGTTGAAGATAGCTGTATGCATTAGTGCTCTGTTCTACTAAGTGTTTGGCCAAGTTCTCAAATTTGATTGAAATGTATTAAAATATCCAATAAAACCAAGGAGCCACACAACAAATGCTTGATACTTAGCATTTTAGCTTGTTGAATCTGGTCTGGTTGGTCCAAACTGATGATGTGTGAGGTACTTTAGGCTGGAGAAGGTTCAGATGTAGATGCCTGGGCTCTGGGATCATTGCTTTTGAGGACAGGAAGGTGTCTGACCCTGTTGGCTTTTGGCAGACCCTACGGCCTCAGTGTCAAACCACTCGAGTGCAGCTGCACTGACACAGTATCCAGATGTCCGAGAAAAAGAGGAGGGGTTCCTGATACCAAAGACAACTATCTGTGGTGGGATGCTTTATTCAGCCTGCTGTTTATGCTTTGGATGCTTTTCTTGAAGGTATCATCTGTCTGTGTGATTGCAGTGGGTTCTAGCCACACGTTTCACTTAAGTTCCCACTGTTTTATTGCCGCTTATGACAAATTAGAGGAAGTGATCCATATCTGACTAAGTGCTTCCAGGCTGAATGCCTTGCTTGCTGAGCAACTGCTTACTGGCTTTGGTAAAGTCTGAGGGAGAAGAGGAGGAATCTTGTGTTACGCTGAATGATAAGTGTTGGGTTGATTTACGAATGCCATTGGTGGCAGCCAAATGGTTTATCATTGTGCTAACTAGATTAACAAGAGAACTAGTCTGAGTTTAGCTCTGTTGTCCAATGAGTGAGTTGAGAGAGTTGGTCCATGTGTCAAGATCTATTTCTCGCTTGATCCATCCACTCATCCAGCTTCTAACAATTTTTTTCATTTCTGGATGAATAGAAGCTGGATCCAATTACAACATCTCTTGGCCCGAGGTGGGATCCATACCCTGTATTGGTACTGCTTCGATACACGTCCAGGATCCATTTTCCAATTCTAGTTCACCTGGATGCATGTTTTTTGGATTGTGGGTGAAAACCAACACAGTTTGGGCCTCAAAATTGCATCCTGAGTCTTAAATGGGTTCTACTTGCCATAATGCCACTCTGTTGCCCTTGGAGATCTATCCTATTGCGTTTTGAAAATTTCCTAATCTCTTTAGATTTTCTTCCAGGAAAATCTGGTGTTGATAATTCCCTACTAGCCCCAACCACCGTTTGTGTGTGCTTGGTTAAAAAAGAAAAGCAATAATGCTCCGGGTCCTGTTGTAAATTTGCTGGTTTTTAGAGTTCTGCCCTGCTGTTCCATGCAAGGCCCTGGATTATCCGGTTTGTCGTGTGGAATCTGATGTTGCCCTTTTTTACGCCTCTCAGTTGCTGTTGTGTTGTACTTTTTTGCTGTGAAATTCAATCACGTTATCCAGGTTTTATTCTTCATCCTCCCCGTGCTGGGCAGCGGTAACCCTAGCAAGACTTCCAGCCGTCGTGGCCACAGAGAAAATGAAACTGGAAGGAAGTGATGACTCGCTCCGGATGATTGATATTGAATGAGAATGTGAGACGCTGCCTGGACAGATCTCTTGAGTGAAATCATGACAGTCCACAAACAGATTTGTCTTCCATTTACTTCCCTTTGTCTTTCTCACCCTGTCATTCATCACGCGGGGAGGAAGTATATTGAATTCTATTCTCTTCCTTCATAGAGAATGCAATCAGTTGCCACCTTCTTCAGCCATATTCTAAAAAAATCTCCTTCTTTAAATGATACTCAAATCTCTCCATTTTTTAGAAGAATATCACTGGAACTTTTGGTGAAATGTGGATTCTTCTTGGGCAGTGGGCTTTGTGTCTCAGTTTGAGCAGGGAAATGAGAAGAGTGGGGAATTAGAGGGAACAGCAGAGAGAAAATCCCAGCTCAAGGTGCCTTTGCCATCGGTTTCCAGAATGGCGTATTCAGAAGCGTCTGCTCTCTGCAAGCCTCTTAGGAGATGCTCCAGCCTCCAACACTCCTTCTAATGCCTTGTGCTCTATTTCTTGCTAATGCCAGAAACCATTTTAACCTAAGACGTGTAGAGTAATGGGTCCCGTGTCAGTGGCAATTGAGGTTTTATGTGAAGGGGAACTCATGTGTTTTTATTTTTCTAAGAGTGTAACGGAAGGTGATTTTCTCAGTTCAAACTGCAAATGTTTATGAAGCTCTTGTCTGCTTTTTTAGATGAAGCAATTGTGGGGAAAAACGATCCAGCTTATTGTGACTTTGTAACTTGGTGTGTGACATAAGAGAGGAGTTCTCAAGGTCTTCAGAGATACTAGAAGATTCCAAACAAAAATTAAGTGAGGCTAAGAAAAAAGGCTAATATGCCAACCGCATTCCTTATTCAGCATTTTGCATTTAAACAAAGTCACAAAATCTTCTGACCAATGATCTACAATTCGAACTAAATTCGTCTTTGGTGTGCCAAGCATTGTGTTATTTGTTTTCCCTGAGCAACTTGAAAAACTTTGTAGAGAATTTTAAATACATGACAAACTAAAAGCCCCAAGAATGCCTCCTTTTTCACAACACTGTGCTTTTATAAAAGACAGTCATTTCTCTTTTCCAAGCCTTCACTATTTGACTGTATGACTTTGAGTGATAATTTATATTGAAAAACCAGACATTTTCTACTTCATTCATTGACTTTGTCTACTGAGATTGAAGGGAGCCTGAGAGGATAAAAGAGCGAGGGAGGCAGAGAAAGAGTGTGTACTCATACAGTATGTCTACGCCAGCCCCTTGATCAATGCACGGGCTGAAAGCGTCATTCTCGAGGAGCTGTTTAAAAAGGGACGCCCTCTCTTTGTGGTCTGATTCATTGAAGGGCCATTGTCACCCCCTTTCACTTCCACTCACAATGGTGGAGACCATTTGAAAAACAACAGTAGATTAACTGCACTGCCAGTGTATTAAAGTCTAAAGAATGGCCCCTCCGAGGCATAGATCAATGTCATTCAGTCTTTTGCTTGCACGGGGCAGAGCCGTGGCCTCGGAGAGGTGCGGGTTACTGGTCGGGTTCTTTTTAGACACATCAGAAACATTTAAAATGAGTTTTAGGGGGACGAAGGCCTTACTTATACGCTTTAAAACAGACTGTTTATTTCCTCAGAAGAATTAAAAAGTGTTGTACTCATGCATTATAGATTTCTTTTTGAATAAAATGAAATATAAAATAAACAAAACATGTATTTTCTTACAATATTAAGACACAATTGAGAATTTTAAATGTTTTTACTCTTTCATTATTTAAGAATGTGGATACTGACGAACAATTTTATTTTTAATTACAGCATAAAACAACATTTTTATTTTGAGGAAAGCTCTATAATAACNATATTTGTGTGTGTGTGTGTGTGTGTGTGTGTGTGTGTGTGTGTGTGTGTGTGTGTGTGTCTAAGAAATCAATAAGTGGTATGCAATATTTAAATTTATGTTCAATGTTTTATGTTGTATTGTAGGTTTGGTTCAGCAATCGTCGTGCGAGGTGGCGTAAACAAGCTGGAGCCAATCAGCTTGCTGCATTTAACCACCTGTTACCCGGAGGATTTCCGCCCACGGGCATGCCAACTCTCCCAACATACCAGCTTCCTGAAACCACCTACCCATCAACCACACTGCCACAAGGTGAGCCAACCAAGGCTGCCATTGCTGTTGCCTTCGCATTTATTCTGCGAACACTTCTATGATAAGACAAAAACATTTCTTGCTGCTCCAGACGTCAGCGCCACAGTGCACCGGCCTCAGCCTTTGCCCCCCTCCACAATGCACCAGGGCGGGCTCTCCAGCGACAGCAGCTCGGCCTACGGGCTCTCATCCAACCGCCACAGTTTCACCAGCTACACCGACACCTTCATGAGCCAGTCGGCGTCCAGCAATCACATGAATCCGGTCAGCAATGGACTTTCTCCACAGGTCAGTAAGGGTCATCGCCCTCAATGCTTAAATACTCTTTTCTTTAGACGTCAAGAGTCTTTCAAGTGGAATTATGAGACCTTTCTAAAGATAAAGCTTGTTCTTTGTGCGTCTCTGTGTGTGTTTGCCGATTAGATGCGTCTACCGAGCAAACATGTTTAGGGAAACTGTCGACAATACCCAAAGTGCTCATAAGATAATGTTTTCTAATTAATTCTCCATTGTTTTACTCATTCGACTAATTAAAATAGCAGTTTAATAGTTTGGTTCAAAGAAAATGACAGCTTAGGTTTCAACAATGTGCGAGACCCTAAAGAGAATCAATCCCACGGTGAGAAGGCTGCTATCGCTCTGCCTTGCTAAACCAAAAGATACGTGCTTTTAATTGTGTGGAAATTATTTTCCGAAGTTAATTGACATTTAGGATGTTTAATTAATTTCAAACTGAAACGCAAAGTCAGGTTTAGTGTCTCTAGTGGCTTGTCTGTACATCTTTAAGGTCGTGAACATATAAATAAAGTTCGTTTTGTTACCAGATTAATTGAATGTTGCTATGAGGGTTGGCCTTTTATTTGTATAATGTATGTATATCTGATATTTATATACTACATACAGTATATACATATACTGTATATTTTGCAGCTACATCTAAGGTAATTTGATATATAAACAATTATTTATGTAATAATATACTGTACAGTATATGGTGGTGTGTATATAAATATATATACATATATATATATACACACATTTATATATATATATATATATATCCATATGTAGGTGTGTGTGCATGTGTGTTTACACATCAACCTTGCTCATTACATTTAATTATACAGGACTAATCGAGATTCTTTGCTCAGCGTTGATTCTTGGGAGGTAAATAATAGTGAAATGACTGCTATTGATGCACGTCATTGGTGAAGAGAATATTACATGTAATTATTCCCCCACGGTGGGCAGTTCTCCTCACCATTACCAAAAAGATCTGACTAACAGGCAGAAAATAAGATTGAAATGGTGTGTAAGGAGTTGAAAATGAAATTCAATACTGCATTTGTCCACAATTACCCTCTTGTTCACACGTTTTATGGCCACATTCCCCCCTCACCAAATATTTCCCAAAGCAGATTGGAAACTGGTATTACTCCTTTTTTTCCAAAGAGAGGAAAGAATTAGGGATTTTATGACAAAAAGGAGATTTTCTCTTGTACGACAGAGTTGGGATAACATAAGCGTTTCTCAGCATGTTTGATTGTTAATCGTGGTGGAGGGGCTTTAAGTACTAATGCGCTCTCTGCAAACCTGCATAAATAGCAGAACACGGCTGCCGCCTTTATATCTGCTTTTTTAGTTCGTGAAATGCACCGTATTTGAGCAAAAAATAATATTCACAATATGAATTGCATTTATAATTTGTCAAAAAATGTAAAGGGGTTCTCTGATCACGTCGCATCTGTATGAATCTCATCAGAATGATGGTTTGGATTTATCTAACCTGCTTCCCCAGCCGGCACAGCCCTTCTCACCCGTCTCCACATGTCACATGTGGCTATTCCATCAGGCCCTTATTGTAGGAAAAATTAATGTTCCCTTTGACAGGAGTATCATAGTTCAAGCCCAGCATCACACTGTGCCTCAATGTCCATGAAAGAGCCGGCGATGGCCCAGAAGACGACCCCCTTCCACCCATTCTTCTGGGCTAAAGAGTCCACATGGCAGCTCTTACAAGCTTGTTTTTGTTCATGATGATTTCTCCATTGATTTCTGGTCCTTTTCCTTTTTAGTCTTATATTGTCGTTTTTATTGTCCTGATTAAAGCAACAAATCGTAGCAATTAGCAAGTATTGTTTGCAAAGCGTTAGCATGATGATGGCTACATGCTTATTAATAGCTTATATTTAGGGCTTATCAGGCATAGAGAGCTTTTTGTTCGGCTTATTTGCTTGGAGAAACTGCATTTCAGTCACTTTTTAGAGCTTTATAGCCTAAAGATGTTGTCATAGTGTAGTATATAACCCAGTCTTGTTCCACAAACCCGTCTTTGAACAGACTACAATGCTCCTTTTTTCTCCATTCGCTTCTCACATTTTTGCTGCATTTCGCATTTTTTTAACCTGCCGGAGACTTTTCTGTATTTTTAAACAGCATCATCATGCTGTTGTTAGCAGTTAAAGTCCGCATATTGACATGTTTTAAATTGACCTTAATCCACATAGCACAGGCTTTTATTCAAAGTGACTTGCGTTGGCAAATTCTTTCACTGGGAATTGAACTTACAACCTTTTGTGTTGCACAAATCAGCTGTGCTCACTGTGCTGCAGGAATGTTCTGAAGCCGGCGGTGTGGTTTTCAGGTGCGCCTTCGGATTGACTACTTTACAACCACTTTCAAATAGAGGGAAAACTTGTGGGTTTCAGAAAATGTGCTGGGATGGCGGAGTGCCAGAATGAAATCCAACCCTGCTGGGTTCAAAACAGCAACAGGTGCTCGCCCGAGAACCTTCTCAATGCCTTTCTGGAAATGACATTAAACACCACGGCATCGATGAAAAATTATGGCCTAATCTCCGGACTAGGTCGGACGGGCTTTTGAGGTCTTGACTCACTTGTCCTTCCAGTGTTTCATCCTCTGCTGGACGTTGAGACCAGACCAAACATGAGACTAGTTCTGAGGCTTTATGCTGCTAAAACGGCCGCAATCGCTCCTACAACGGCGGCTTTGTGCAGTGAGTGATTGGGTTTTGCAGTGGGAGATGTTCTTTTGTGGTGCGTCTGATATGTGCAGTTTTTGTGTTAGTTGCGGTAACCGGAGAGGAAAACAACACAAGCCTGTTTTTAATGAACCGGTTTGACTAAAACCAACAATTCTGTGCGATTCGTCATGCGTTTTGTTTGGTGTCGTAGCAATATCAGCAGCGCTAAAGGCAGGAGCATTATCTGCAAAGGCTTTCAGTGTGTCCTGGCATTAATGAATCTCACACTGAGAATCTCTTTTGCCGGATGAGTTGTTTGTAGATGGCAGGTAGTGAAAGGCTCATCAGATATGACTGTGTTTTGCATTTTATGGCTTGCTTAAATTATAATTAATGTAATGCTGTTTAATGATTTAAAACCTTGTGTTTTTTTTTTTTACCTTTTTTTTTTTTTTTCTAAATTATGTGTCCTAAGAACAAAATGTAATTAGATCATTGCCAACAGCCCAGTAATGGAATAATTGGTTTAGAAAATTGATTGATGATTATTGCATTAATTACTTTTATTTAAAAATTCATCAGCTTTTCTTTTTATGGAATAAATAAATGATTATATTGATTTTATATGGGTTAAAGTTAGGTTAAATTGTGTTTTAATAATACATTTATTTCAAAATCATCAGTAAATTCAAACTTTAAAAAATAATAAGAGTTCTAATTTTAAACTAATGATTTACTATATGAAACATATTTAGTAGTTAAAGATAAAAAGAGGTAATTTAGGTTAGAAATACATTAATGTAAAATGTATATTTTAAATCATATAATACTTGAACGTAATTAATTTATTCACATTACTGGTTTTTTTATTACTGCTAAACGTGGTTGACGTTCAGGAACTAATAGAACACGTTTACTCTTATTATTTATTTTCCAATCAAAGTGAAACAACATCCTCCCTCTTGCAAGTGGAATGATGAAAAAAATAAATAGCTGTCAAAATGTTCTTATTTTTGTGGAAGATTTGTGTTTTGGAATGAAGGAGCTCTGGCTAGTATTTGATGTCGGGGAGGGAGAGTGAATAGGCCGGTTTCAGCACGGGGATCAGAGGCAGAGCAGCGCTCACCAACGTTCCCTTTGATCCCTGTCCCCAGGCCTCCACGCGCACAACTCAGGCCTCACCAGTGATTCCTGACAACTGTCTGCTGGAGATAAGGGAGGGGGACCCGACCGCTCTCCTCTCCTCCATTAGCACAGCAGCCACTTTAAACGGGATGAATTATATTTAAGAAGCCTGCACAGGGGTTGCCAAAAAGAGAAAGAAATATATACGAAAAGGGAAAGAGACGATTTCATAGTGTGTGTGTGTGTGGGGGGGGGTGAAAGAGTCAAAAATATTGGCAGATATATATATATATAGAGAGAGAGAGA
>SOMO01000042.1:519974-536612 GCA_028128575.1 Paedocypris carbunculus | reverse complement strand
GGGGGGGGGAGAGAAAGAGTGAAAGAAAGCAGTTTGGAGGAAAGATAGAGGTTGAGTTTGGGTTCAAGCCTTTTACATAGAGACATTGTGCGCGTGAATGTGGATGAGTAAATCTATGTGCCGTCTCTGTTATTATTAAGACTGAAGTATTAAGCTTCGCGCTGGGCACGATGTCAGCTGGCACGTCAACAGCTGGCACCATCTACAAATCAAAAGACTAAATAAATGCACATTCACATCACCCCCACACTCCCGGAGCAGAGGAGAAATACTTGTTAATTAGAACCCGTCTTAAATGTGATGCTGTTTCAATTTGGCAAGAGTTAAAAAATAAGAGGCTTTAAAAAAAAAAAAGATGAGACCTGCTCAGAAGCTGCCAAGAAAATCGGGGGGAATTTAAATCATTTCCACTGGCAGAATGTTTTCTGCATGAATTTATTTGGTTTCTCACTCTCTTCCTGTCGTCCTATCTTTCTTTCTCTCTCTTTCTCGTGCAGAGAGAGGGAAATTGGAGTCTTGTGTGCGGGTTAATGAAACATAGCAGGTTTCTTGGGTCACTCAAATGCATATGTAAATTCAATTTCCAGTGACTGCTGGCAAACCGGAGTCTGGACTTCACTCCAGTGATGTTTGAGGATGCGAACTAGGAAGGGAAGATGGAGGAGGACGCCTCCGTACCTGTCACTACCTTCCCATAGCTCTCAGTGCATGGGGCTGTTTTAACAGGACACTAGTTTAAACTCGGAAAATATATTTTCATCATTGTTGGCATTTACCCTTTTCCTGGGATTTAAACCCATGACTTGGTGTTGCCGGTATGAGATTGTAAGAAGTTGTTTGCAATGCAGGTGCACTTTAACTCTTGATATTTGTGACAAAAATATTGAAAACTTTTTAATGTACATTTTTTCATTTTAGATTATAAAACTAAACTGTATGAAGCCCCCCCCCCTCTTTCTCTCTCTCTTTCTCTCTTTCTGTCTCTCTCTCTCTCCCTCTCTCACACACACACTCTCTGTTTGTTCCTCTCTCTCTCTCTCTCTCTCTCTCCCTCTTTTATTCCTACATATGTATATTTGTAGGATTGAAAATAATTCAGTGCGTTGGAATATTGCTCTACATTTATCCAATTCACCTATGTTTTTGTATAGAGAACAGTTAGCTTGCAAGGCCTAAATGTAGGCGCTCTGGTTCATTGACTGCTCTACTCAAAGCAGTGTGAAGTGAAGGGGTCACTGCGAGTGAACAGTAGGAGAACACCGTCGAACAATTACCAACCTGCTCCGAACATTCAGGACTTGGAAGGGGATTGGGCTCGTGCAGATGGTGGCTGTTAGTTCCAGATGCCAGTCTGACGGCTGTGAAGCCCTGATTTATACCGCAGCCTCGTAAACGCACCACCGCGGATTTCTGTGTCACAAACCGACTACTCCAAGGTCGCGTTGTTTTGGATGTCACGTGTAAAAGCTGCAACAGTTTCCGAGTTGCGGGGTCTTTGCAGCATCGCGGAAGCTTTGGCCCCTCCCCCGCCAGCCTCAGCATCCCGGGCGCCGCTGCGGTCCCCAGCTGGCTGACTCTAACCACTCTGATCTCTTCCCGAGACTCCAGCTGAGAGCTATTTCACTATTTATTTACATGTAATTATCCCTATGAGGTGCAGATATTAACACTGTCAAGAACAATTTGACTTGACATTCTTCACTAGGCCTGATCCCTGCTGTTTTTAGCAAACAAACACCCCCGCAGTGCCCCCCCGCTCGCCTCTCGCATCCCGCTCGCATTATTCTTGGCGGAGCCGCAGCCTCTCTTCGTGAAATCATTTAAAGCAGTCACTTAATTTGGCAGGAGCAGAGGCGTGAAAAGATGAGAGGTCAGAGGGGGATGTTTGTTCCTTGTGACTGGATCCGTCTCATACATCTGCAAACATTGAATAAAACGACGGCCCTGCATCTCACACTTCCTCCAGATCAGATGAATGTGAAGAATTAACCTTTGGTTATCTCGAGGCCTTGTAGCACTTTGGGACGTTTAGGGTTTGTATATTCAGAATCGCTCTTTTCGCTCTGTAGGACTTTTGAAAAAATGCTTTATCTGCCATCGAACACAAAAATGCTATGTATGTCGGAAGGGTTTATGGAAGTCGCCTTGACAAAAAATTACACAAAAGAGAAATATAATAAAATCAAAAGAAGCAAAACATAGAAATGTACATCTGCATAAAAATCTCGGCATAATACAAATAAGTAAAAAGTGACTAACAATAAATAGTAGCGTGAAGATATTGCACATAACCAGAAAAATATACGGGTTTGTGTGTGTGTGTGTATTTTTCATTATTTGGTCTTTTCTCCTCTCAAAAATCACACAAAAACTAGAAAAAACTCAAGATATTTACGTTTATCTGTCCGTGCATCTTTCTGTCTGTCTGTCTAATTGATTGATATAGAAAGACAGACAGATGTTAAATGGGTAGATAAAGTATTGGATGATTGGATACAATCATTGCAAACAGACACAGACGCATAGACAGACAGGCAAATAAACAGTTGCAGACGGGCAGAAAATGGGCAGGTGGCTAGATGATTTTTTTTTTTTAAAGATTGATTGACAGAAAAACCCAATGAATTGTAGCATATGTAAGTAGCTGGATAAATAGGGAAGGATAGATAAATGAATGGATGATGGATGGATGAAAAATTGACTATATCTATGGAGAGACAGATAGGCAGACAGGTCAAAAACGTTATGATCAGTGTTGTTTTATTAGTTAAAAATTATTAGTTAAATAACAATTTTTTTTGGCTTCTATATGTTTACTATACATTGACAGCAAATATCTATTATCTGTTCACAAAAAAAATCCCATAAAGTTTAGCAAAATTGTAAGTAATTTAAAGCGTGTTCGTTTTTAATGGTCGTTTATGACGTGTTGTTGATCTTCCTGTGTCTGTAACAGCGGTTTGCTGTCAGGCGTTTCGCAGGATGGGGTTGAAAGAGCCGTGTGCGGAAGATTTCCTGAAGCCAACATGCTACAGGAAGTGACAGCTTGTGTGGCTGCGTGCTAATCGCTCTCATCTGTGCCCGGCTTGTCACTGGCTACTTTCTGTCACTGTCAATCACACGCCTAATTTGAAACAATTAATCCCTCTCCAAACACCCCCGCCCTCCTCTTCATCACTCCGTTTCGCAGTCAAACTCCTTCATTCCCTCCTGGTTTCAGCCCCTTCTTTTCACTTTCAATTAATGTGCTGCGGCCAATTAGCGCAGTGACACAGAGCCAATAGAAGAAATGATCTGTGTCATCTGCTCTCTGCTACGGGGGACGAGCGGCAGGAGGGTCCCACGGTAAATAGTGGGGTCTTTTAATTACTCACCTCTGCTTCAGTCGTGCCAGCACCACTAATTGATTTTATGCAGTTGTGTTTGTATCAGAAAATAGCCTTTTAGTTTCACTGGTGCGGGACTTAGTTAAGAACCCATCTGTATGAATGTTTATTAAACAAATGTGTACTATAATATTACGTATTGTCTGTTTAATATACGTATAATATAGTGCGTGTATACTGTACACACACACACACTCACACATATATATATTCAAAAATAAATACACTTGTAAAAACCAATAAATTAATAATTTAATTATTATACACACACACACACACACACACACACACACACACACACACACACACACATATTATTTATTGATTTACTTGTTTTTCTTGTCTGTGTGTATGCATATTTCTGGGAGTATGTCCAGCTGTATTGGAGTGTGTGTACACACAGTGTCTCTCTCACGCTCCACCATGTTGTCATGCATTGCCCTGTCTTTAGAAGGATTACACCATGTTGTGTTACTGACCTTTTTGCTTCAATGTTCATATTATATCATTTTTTTTTGTATATTTGGTGTAAGATCTAGCCTCCTAACATGGTATACTTGATTATGACATTCTGGATTAAGAAAGGGATTATGGCTTCTGCCCTTCATCTTGACGGCATCAGATACTTCCTGTGTGATGTGATGGAAAAGTTTGTCGGGATTTTATACATCTGTGTCTCTTTAGGAAACAATGAATTTATTCATTTGCAAACCCAGCATTTTATCCAGAAAACCCTTTGTTCAGTCGTGTCGTTTATGTGTCGTGTTGTTTTCTTCAGTGCTGATAGCCTTCTGAAACCAGCCCGTGTAATTCCAGCTCCCCTGCACAGGTGACGAGAGCTGCTCTCTTTTACACCGGCAAATCCAGTTTAGAGTACCTGTGTGTGTGTGTGTGTGTGTGTGTTGCTTTCTCTCTCTCTTTTTTCTCCCTCTTATTTTCTCTCTTTCTCCTTCCACTTTTCCGTCACTACATTTTTATTTATTTATTTATTCTAATTCTCTCCATTTAAAAAAATGAATTATTTTTTGTTGGTTATGTTTTTTTTTTTTTAAACCGAAACTAGTCGTTTTTATCCGTATTTTCTACTCTGAAAAAGACAGGGATATTTCATTCTGCAACACATTTACAAGGCGTTTCAAATGTATTGAAGCCAAGCAGGAGCTAGTTCTGATTTGGCAAAAAAATAAAGACGCAAACAGGGTAAATCCAACAAAGGACCAAGTCGCGTCAAACATTTAGGCAGACAAAAAATTTAATTCGACAGTTAAGGAAATTATGGTAGTGTGAAAAGCGCCTTTTTCTATTGCCACGGCGCTGTTTGTTTATCTGTAAGGATGCACATTGTATCAATTTCCAGTTTTACATTTACACCCCTGCGGGCTGGCGGCCTCTGAAGTTGAGAGAATTAATTACTTTTTATTATTATTTATAAAGTTATCTATCTGTCAAGAGACAGAAAGTGAAAAGGAGAGAGCGGGAAAGAAGAGGCGCCTGGAGCAATGTCCTTTAAACTGGATCCTGCTTGGCATTATCTGCACGAGCAGCTCTCACACAGGCTGACAACAAATGAAAGCCTGAGCTACTGGGGGGATGAGGAGGAAGAGGAAGAGAACGTGGAGGATATAGTTGAGTTCGGGGGTGGTGGAGCTGGGGAGTGACTTTGAAAGGCCTAAAGAAAGTGAAGTGCGTCTCGGGTTTATCGAGGGTCTGCACACTGCCTGGGGATGTTGTCTGCCAGTTAGAATTATCGGCAAACGCTCGGACGTGCGTCCAGCGGCCGTATCAGACACACAAAGGTTAGATTTACCGAGAATATTGATTTTTACTTGCAATGATAGTAGTGCAGCAAATGACAGATTATAGCTCCTCGGAGTTCAGCTAGTGCTTCCCGCCGCAGGCAAGGTTATGACGGTTAGCGTTTATAGCCTTTAAAAGAGCCATCACCTTGTGGAAATTCTGGCATTTTCCATTGTTATGGCGCTTTCTAAGCCACACTCTTGCAGAGAGAGAATGAGTGTTTTCTTACCCCTTCTGTTTCGGCAGTGGTCCGACTGTGAGTGCAGCCACCCATGTAAAGCCAGCGCCGGCCACCCCGCCGTTTGTTGGTGTTTGTGTTGTGTCTCCAAGTGCACTTTAACGTCCCAATCACAGCCGGTGTTCCAGGCAGACCTCTCTGCCCATGCGAGGCAGGATCCTGCCCACAATGCCCTCTCCGTGAGCCGCCTCTCAGCATAAAAGCCAGGCTCTACCTCTCGCCGTGCAGGAATATTCTCCGTTTGCCACTTTAATTGATGTCAATAAGGTTATGCTAAACTCCAAGATTTGAATAATTTCTCTCCCAGCGCTATAATGGCCCCAGTCGGGCTACAGGCTGCTTAAGCGCGGGGCTGAATGGAGGTGTCAGGCCCCCTGTGCTCTGCCACCTCTCGACCCTCATCCTGGGCTGACACCCCTTGTGTTTGCGTCCCCGGCTCATCTGATTAAAGCGCCGCTCCTGGGGAGATTCTGAACTTACAGGGACTCAAGTGTCACTATTAACTAAAATTATCTCATATTACAGCAAACTGCATGTTATAGGGAATTCAGGGGATTTACAGAATTTTTTTTTACAGTTTGTACTGATTACATACTCCAAAAAAACATAAATACTGTAAAACTAATAGAAGGCCAAGGCCGTCATGGTGGCCTTCTAATACATTAGAATACTTGTGACATTAGTTTCAAGAAAGTATAAATTCACTTCAAGCATCTATGGGGAGTAAACTCAGTTGTATTTTGCTCCCTCCCCAAAACCTAATGTGGTGGTCGGACGTCAGTGATGCGAATCAAATTTAAACCAATGCTGCTTTTCATTTTAGAAATGCTTTTTTCTAGTTTAGAAGTGGGATGTTTTCTATTAAGAACAATATTCCATACTCAGTCTTGTGAGTGCATTTCATTTTACACTAGAAGCTAATAGAATCAGACATCAATTAAGCTGCTGTTAAGTCTGTCTCTCCTCCAGCTGCCGTGTCAGGCTGCGGACCCCGACTCTCCATGTCCGGGGACACACCGTCCACTTCCACATGAATTAACACATTTCCCCTCTCACTTCCCTCTTCATCAGCTTAAATCAAATGTCACGTGCATGGTGAATGAACAAAGGGGCTTTCCACAATAAAGTCATGCTTTTTTTTTTAAAAGAGTTATGTCTTTAATACAAGTGCTGCAAGATTTTCCTGGCACTGGTTGAACGGATATTGGTCTAAATTCACTTATCTCTTTAGACCATGCATCTGATCACACTAACACACTGGTGGGCCGCTTCCTCGCCGGAGTGTGTTGATTTATTTCGCCGCGTGCGGCTGACCATATTGAAGTTCTCTGGGCCGGCTTGTATCAGACTTCAACAAATAGCCCATGGATGTTGTTTGAGGGGTGCATGTGGGCTTGATTTTGCTCGCAGCGGTTCTGTGATGGTCTAATTGGTTTAGCAGGTTGGGTCCTGAGACGGCCAAAGGGCAGCAGGGCGTAGCGAGTCACAACGTGAACCTGATGTTGGGGAGGATGCTTTGTTTCAGAGTGTGGACGGGGAGCATGTGGCAGGCAGCGTCTCTCTCTTTCTTCCTCTCGCTTTTTGCACTCCATGCCTCCCGCTATGTGCTGTTGCTTTAAATCAGTTTTAAACAGTATTAGCTTGATTCGTGGCTCTCCTGTGGCTCAATCAGTTGAGCTGGTGTTTGTAACACCAGAGGCTGTGAGTTGTTTCCGCGTCGCACTGTTAGTGAGCGTAAGTTGTTTTGGATGTGGTATCTGCTAAATGTGTATTCATTTAAAAAAAAAAAAGGTTCCGATTTTATATACATGCATATATGTATATATATATTTTAATCATTATTAGTATATAAAACAATAAACTGACATATACAGCTTATTTAAATATTTACATATAAAAAAGTACATGGTATATGTCTATATCTGTGTGTGTATCTATACATATGTATATACATATATGTGTATAGTTTTATAAATATATGAACTTTTTAATCAATAATGTTTGCATTTTTTTTTCATAATTTTTATCTCTAATAAAATATAAAAACAACATATATTTATAAACACACACCCACACCCACACACACACAAGGTATATTCAATTCAATTCAATTCAATTCAATATACTGTTTATATACTGTGTATAGATATATACAAATATGATTTGAATCATTCATGAAGGTTGAGACGTTCAAAAGGCTGAAGGCTTCAGATTATATTCTCCCTGGGAGCCTGTTAATAAAAAAAGGCCTCGGGACAGACAACCTTGGCACTCTCTGATGGCCCCCCTCACCCAGCCCCTGTCGCTCCCTTCTGTCTGCTCTCACTGTCTGTTATTCAGTCTGACAGTGCTAGTAAAAGCTCTCTTGGGATACAATAAGGGGGTTGTTGGGAAGACATTTAACCACTATCAACGATGAGACCGCGAGGTATTTGTTCTGCAAGTGAACAACAGGGACCGTGTGCAGTGATAACTGAAAGATTCGCGGACCTTATGCATAGAGAAGCTGTTTGAATGGTGTCCTGCTGGTCCTGACTCTGTCTTCTGTTCACCAGGTGATGAGCATCCTCAGCAACCCCAGCGGCGTGGCCCCTCAAGCCCAGCATGAGTTCTCCCTCTCTCCACTGCACAGCAGCCTGGAGGCCTCCAACTCCATCTCAGCCAGCTGCAGCCAGCGCCCTGAGCCCATCAAGACCGCCGACAGCCTCCCCTCCTCCCAGTCCTACTGCCCGCCAACCTACAGCGCCACCAGCTACAGCGTAGACCCCGTCACCGCAGGCTACCAGTACAGCCAATATGGCCAGAGTAAGGGCTTCTATATCTGTTCATTTCATTTAAACGTAAAATTTGCACAAACTTGCACAAATTATTTTCCTTGGAATCGGACCCACGACTTTTGCCGTGTAAACACCATTGCGCTACAGTATATATTTTTGTGTACAGTGTATGTTAGTAGGTGTTTTTGTCATTTGCTTATTTAGTCAAAATAGTGAATTTGAATATAGTGAATCATTTTCTGTTTACTTTATTTTTTCCCTAGACCCTGAGTTTAGTTCTTTAGCAGGAAAAGCTAAATCTTACAAACAATTAAACTTATTTTTATTTAATTGTAATTAAATGTATGTATGTATGTGTATATACGTATAGACCGATTTTTCAATCCTTTCACCATGGTGGCCTTCTTTTAGAGGTGGCTTTCCACTAGAAAGTGGCGCTGTATTTTTGGCTAAATTGTTGTCTGACCTTTACTGAAGGGAGAAAGCGAGTGTAAAATAGTTCCGAACACTACAACTAGAGCACAGTGTGTGTCCTTACAAAAAGCACTGGGTGCGATAGAGGAGACTCTCACACACATATATTACTTGTATAAAAGTGGCCGTCTAATAGAGGTGGCCTTCTAATTTTTAACAGTTCCATCATGGTGGCCTTCTATTAAAGGTAGGCCTTCTATTAGAGGTGACCTTCTACTTGAGGTGGACTTCTATTAGAGGTTTTAGGGTATTTTTGTGTTTTTCTTCAGCTGTCTTAGGCACAGTGATGCACAAGTTTCCAAATATTCTTTCATCAAATATTCAAAAAATTCAGAAGACGGCCGCACCTTCCGTCCAGTTCCGCCGCTTCTCTCAGGAAAGAGGAAGCAGATTCCGTCAGAGTGGGATTTAAAGAGTAAACGAGTCTGACAGGAGAGAGCGGCTTCCTGAGGGAGAGAGGTTAAATGAGCTGTGATTACTCTCTCTGCTAGCTGTCAGCGCCGGGGTCTCCTTTATAGACAGCTGGCCCACCCACAGGTACGCGGCTGCTGGCGTACGTGCCGCCGTTCCCTGACAGCTTCCTTTCTGCTACTGCCCGCAGATGCTAGCGCGCGGCGCTTACTGTCGCTCTGACAGATGTCTGGCTGTGCCACGCCCCGACACTTCCACTAATGACAAATAAAGGAAAGAAAGGTTGAAATAACATCCCCTCCACTGAAGTAATCAAAGGGCCCACAACCAGAAAACATCACAGGTTTGCGACATGCCAGCAGCTAATGCTAATGCTGGTGCTCAGAACACTTTTATATCCGTTAATCGCAGACGTCTGCCTGCGGTTCAAATGGAGAATTACCTGTGGACGTCTTGATGGAATGATCACCGTGTTTACTGTCTGTCTGAGAGGAGTTGGCACTGGTTGCTAACAGTAGACGAAACTGGTGTTAACTCCTGTCAGTTTGGAAGTGTAAAGCCCTCGGGTTTAACCTTCTTCTTTTTCCTAACGTTTCAGCTTTGAGGACAGGGAGGGACATTTTTATGCAAATAATTACCTGAAGCTGAAGGTTGCAGCTTGTCCAACTTAATAATACGTTATCCAATTCCGTTTGGTCTCAGGAAGGCCTGGGTTGGTTTTTTGTTTTGGAAGGGAAGTGGCCAGGAGGGTTAATTGGCACTTCCTTAGTTTTCGCCGCTTCCATCCTGTCCTTAGTTTGTCCTCACATCCCCTAACCACATTCACTGTCTTTTTCCACCAATCAAACCGTCCTAATGTCTTGGGCTTATGTATTTAAATTGAAACAGTGTGAGATGCGAGGCAGATCAATGCTCAAGTCCGGGTTTGTGAGCCGCCCTCTGACCCTGGATCAGGCCTGAGGATAGTCGCGACACGTGCTCCTGATAAAGATCTCAGCCGAGCCAGACTCCAGATCAATCCAATGAGAGCTGTGCCCTCAGGTGCTGTGTTAGTCACACCGTTTTGTGCGCCATACACCTATCTGGTGGGAATCTCTCCACTGCTTTTTCTAATTCCGCCATCTCTCCCTCCCGCCGTGGTGGTTTGCGCAGCCACACAGATACACATCTAGATCAGCAGCAGCAGCAGCTTCCACAAGCGTAGAGAATTGAGTGGACTCATTATCTAAATCTAGTCTGTACGGCGGGAAAGTTTCACTTTCCTAACTTCACCCTCACACACGGCCAACAGAGTTCAACAGAGCTTCAGCATGGTTTTTGTGTATATTAAACAATGCACGTGGGAATTTCGAGAAAAAGAGGATGGATGGATGGATGTGAGAGCATTAAATACTATCCTAAGTATGGTAAACCTATGGAATGGAGTAAGGGACACAATGTTTCTTACTACATGAGTCTTCCCCAGAAATGTAATTTATATGTTATATTATTATATGCACACACACACACACACACACACACACACACACACACACACACACACACACACACACACACACACACATATTTGTGTGTGTAAACAAGAATATTTATACAAGTATGGTCAAGTATATTAACTGATGTGACATAATCATTGTAAACTATTTTAAAGTTTCAAAAGTTAAAAGACTTTTGAAACTAGTTTTACCAGTTAATTGTGACCTTGAGAAGCAAAAACATACTTATAAATGTATTTATAAAAACAGTGTTTATTTATTTATTTTTTATTTTAGATTTAAGTTTGTCAATATGGTCACAAGGCTGTGCATTTAACCCATGCAGTGAAGTTAGAACTTCACTGAATGGATTACACACATGGCCCAAATACATGGCCGTCTAATAGAGATTTTAGGGCATATATTACCATAGTTTTTAGCTTGTGTAAATTGATGGTCTTGTTTCTGTGTCTGTGTGCAGCTGCCGTGGACTACCTGGCTAAGAACGTGAGTTTGTCCACACAGAGGAGGATGAAGCTGGGCGAACACTCAGCAGTGCTCGGTCTGCTTCAGGTGGAGACCGGACAGGCTTATTGACGGACCTGCTCCGCAACAATCCCTTCACCAGCATCCGTTCACTCGTCCTGCTGCACCCGGTGAGGGCCGAACCAGGAGAAGACCACCAAGTCTCAGACTTTCTAGCTACATCAGTGTGAATACAAAAGCCATTCCATTCAAACAACAGCTACAAAAAATCAAAACCAAAAATGAAAGAAGGACACTTTTGTGCAACATCTTCTTACTCGTTTTGATCTCTGCGTGTTTTTCCGCAAAAAAACACCCTTCAAAATATAGCCCGGGGCCTGAACGCAAAACACTGAAGCTACTTGGCCATTTCCAAATATTCGGACCATGTTTATGGGACTCGAGAGGATGGTATTATAAATATATTTGTTCTGATCAACGTGATTGTTCCTATTGCCGTTGCATTTAGTATTGTAATTATTCTTTGTTTACATCCTTCACTTATTATTGTGTTTAGTTTATGTTTCTATCTTAACCACAAGGCCTTGCTTTTTAACATTCTTTCCTGTTAAAGACGCACTGTTTATCTTTACAGCATAGGAAGCCCACAATGCATATTTGCATTTGGAAATTGATCCAACATTCCAAAAGTCTTGAGTTGTTAAGAGGAAAAATAATGTCTGGTTTTTGAAGGCAAAATATCAGTATTTTAATGATTTTCTACTGTTACTTATTATATAGTTATGACCAAATGACACAAATAGAACTTTTTAATTCCAGTCATTTTAAGTCGAGCAGCCTGTTTCATTTCTTCAGAATTGTTGCTACGTTTTTATCAACAAATCAGACCCAACCAGCCACTGTAAAATACTTTTTAAAAATTGAGACTAATTTATTGATCCTTTTAGCTGAAATCTGACCACAATCATCCATTAATGTTCTAAAATTGCTTTTCAAATTAAAATTGCTTTTTTGTCTATGATTTTTGCTGAAATTCTGTGGTCTTAAGCTAAAGATGCTTGATTGGGTCAGCGAAACATGGAAAACCGTCATATATGTGCCAATTAAACACTTTTCTACTGTAAATTTTACTGTAAAAGTGTAAAAGTCAAGGTTTTTATGTCTATAGCATTCATTCTTCTGTTGAGATATTTAAAGCACTATCTGAGTGGAAATACATTTTAATATCACCAACCTCATTCGCTCTTTATTATTTTGTTGTTTATCTTTTTGCGTAACTGTAATTTGTTTTAATATGATTCTGTTCAGCATGTGTGTATATTATCATGGTATAATTTATTCAGCTGTATGAAATACTAGCATAGTGGGAACTTGTATTGGCATTTACTACCTTCAGCCTGTTGGTGTCTTTACTGTAGCACTGGCATTTCTGTTATGGAATAAAGCTGAAAAAGTGGACAATTACACAACGTTTGCTTCGTTCTTACAAGACACCTTTATGCAAATGTATAGATTATTGAACTGCATTACAGTTATTTAAAATGAATTATGATTTGATGAAACGATGAAACGAATTATGAATCGAACCTTAGAGCTACAATAACTTTTGAGCTACAATAATAAAACACTAGAACTAAACCGAACATTTAAAGTGCATTTTGTAAATACATCATTTACCAGAGACAGTTAAAAACTGGATTTATAGTTAACAGTCCCACTTGCTTCTAATCTCAAAAATATAAACTCTTTATTACAGAAAACCAGGACAATTGGTTGTGTTCATCAAACACACTCTTTTGACGCTGCTGTCGACTGTAATCATGATTTAATCCCTGTCTTAACAATGCTGTATTTTTTACAGCGGCTTTGAAGTGGAGAGTATCATGACAGCGGTGGTGATTTAAGATACTAAAAATATCGGTTTCAAGTAATTGAGTAGCACTGTAAGTGAATGGAGAGAAGTGTTGCAGACAGTGTCACAACACAGAGATTCAGTGAAGAGCTGGAGTAAGAGCCTGAGGGAATTCACTGCTCTCTTTACCATAAGGCCACAGTCTTGGCGAGGAGCACCAATAAACGTCTATTCTCTTAGACAGGGAAGATGAGAGCCAATTTCTATTTCTTCTTTTGATTAGGACTTTTATTTTCAGAGTGCCTGCATTTTTTAATCTAAACTACTCGCATCCATTACAGCGTGGAACAATGTGTACAGTATGGATTTGCAATTTGGATTTTGCGATGGATCGCGAGGTTGGTTGTTGCATTTGAATTGGTGAAATCTATTCACAAGGTTACAGAACACGTCACTCAGCATAAGTGGGATGCTCTACTTAAAATAAGCTCTTATTGAAAGTCTTGCAAATGTTCTAGTGTTTTTAGTTCAAGAACTGCTGCTTGCTCGCCATCAAACAATGGCAATAGTGATAAAATCAAAACACTGAATCCACCTTGTCAGACCGCCTGATATGGGTCATTTGGGTGATGTTACTGGCCATTGTCTAGCAGAACCTGCCACTGTAGCTGATTATTCTCTGCTCGACTTTTTAAGTAAAAAAAAAAAAAAAATCAAAGCAAATTAAAACAACATGTTCCAATTTTGTACAATTCTGCTAAAATTATTCAAACGTACAAACATTTGTGGTGGTGTTTGAAGACATTTCAAGACAGTGGAAATGCAAATGCCACCTCTTCTTTAAAGCTCTCTGAAATGCTGTCCAGAATATTACTGTGTATTACATTGTAATAATCAAACTAATTTATGCCTTTTCTGGGATTCAAGCTCTACTGATTTTAACAAATTCTTTGAATTAACACACAAACCTTGAATGCTTAAAATTTTCATAATCTGTATCCATGTTAGCTATTTTTTGCAACATGTTCTTATTTCTAAATTGTTCATAAAAACAATTTTGACAAATTATATTTTTATGAAGGACAAAATATCTTTAATTGATAGATAATCTTTAATTGGAGTTTTGGCCCCTGTTCAATTGAGATCTAACGGAACTTTGTTGCACTGAAACGACTTATGAATTTAACCTTTAACCACTGGTGGTCCGAACAATTGCGCTACAAAAATTCCGTGTCTCTTACATTTCTAGTGTGTTAAATGAAATGTCTCATAAAAAGAGGTATATTTATTATATATTGGTTTATTTTTGAGGATGAAGAACTGTAAAAGTATTCTCACTGTAAACAAGTTGAAGTCCGGGCATCTGGGTCCATTTCATGAGATTCTCACGGTGATGAAATATTTGTGGAATGTGATATTGCACTAAGGATTCCCCTTTATGATTCAGCTGCCTTTAATGCAACATGATGTCATACAACGTCTTTTTTGAAATATTTGGAATATTACTTTGAGAGAGAGAATGCAGCTGCTGGGATGATTTATAAAACATGCATGCTCACTGCCTGTATATTTATTGACAAGGATATTTATTTGTATTGTTTCAAAAATTGTAATAGGCCTATAAAAGGGTTTGTAGCTGTAGGGTTTTCTCCACCAACATTGGTACGACAGGATATTGGAAACCTGGTTATTACAGCTTTACTGTGACTTGATCAATGCAGCTGTTGTTCGCAACAACAAAGGTGGTGAGTTTCACCTTGGGAAAACAAGTTGTTTAAATGTATGCCAAAAATATTCAGCGGACAACATATAATACAAATTGTTCATTTCGAGTCATATAAAACATTTGTTCATTTTGATTGAATCGTTCAAGAACAACGCATTACTATGATTGATTGTTGAAGACAGACACAAGGCTACTGTATTTCAGATTGAGATTATGCTTTTCCAGTGCCGGGAGTCAACACAAAGTTGCTGAGACTGACTGATAAGGAAAGTTCTGGTTAGTTGTGTAACATTGGTTCCCTGACAGAAGGGACCAAAACATAGTGAACCTTGCCCACATTAGCACCAGCCTCAGATACTCGATCTGCATCAACAGATGAAGTCATAAGAGACTGATGAGACTGACCCTTGGTGTTCCCCCTAGTGTTGGCATTCAATACAACATCTCATACAAAGTCAACTAATCAAGATATCGATTTAGGCTTAAGACTAAGCAGTTAAAACAATGTGAGTACAAATTCTTGTATTGTATTTTCAAACAGTGTAAAATAAACTATAATTAATAAACACATTCTTGTGTAATAGTTTTTAACAGTTAAATTCCGGTTTGCACGTTGAATTTTTTTTATTGTTTTAACAGTGAAATTACTTGTAGAAAACATAACATTACAGTTTAATTACAGTTTAACAGTTTTGAGCAAAACATCAGCCTTTTAGCAAGAATCTTTTAAAAATGAAATTTTTTGAAAAACAATATTGAAATAAAATGTATTTGACAATCCAAGGTACTAATTAGTGATGATTTTCTACTGAAAGGGGCTTTTGAAACGCATGGCTCTCACAATGATCACTCAGTCTTTTGACTGAAAAACATGCCACAAGGAAAGGACTGATTAAAACGCCTGAAGATTTACACCAGTCTCCCGGCTGTTATTATTCTGTTTGAGAAACTCGGTAGTGTCAACCTTTCGTGAATGTAACAAAGGAAGCACTTACAAAGCCTAACATCTATTTAAATCCTATAATTATTCCAGGATACATTATGTACCTGAGCCTGAGTGTCTGATCTTCACCGAGGGGATTCGACATTCCTACAATCAGCTTACACCGACAGATCGCATGATTGGCTAATAACCTGGACTGGTAAGTAAGTGCTTAGCCGAAGATTGTTACATACAGAAGAATGTCTCCTTTTGACAGATCTCTTTGTTCACCACATTCAGCTTCTGTAAACCATTATACTCCACTAAAATGGATTTTTTTCCATACAGATGTCAATAGGGTGAGACAATTTTATATCTCCTCACAATTCATATGAAGTTTCTCTTCTAAACCCACTCTTTTATTTGCTGTCTCTAGGCGCCTAATACTAGATTATAGCCCCCCATAGTAACCTTGGCATCCCTCAACCAGCCTCTGTGTGCCCCTCCTTGCCCCCAGACTCTAATCTCCACACTCCAGCATCACTGCAAAATTAAGCTGTGAGTGAGCAGGGAGTCGTTTTAACCCCACACACTCAATACATTGAAAAAAAAACTCTTAGAGCAGTCAACACTTTTTCCTTATGTCTTGCTTCCTTTTATGTCCCATAGGATCAAATTCTCTCTCTGTACCCTCAGTATAGATTAAAAAGTGAACATGATAAACACATACTTGAATCCACACACACTCACAGTACCTGTATGTATACACGTACATGTAGCCATATATATTTACAGCACATAAATAGAAAATGCTGCAAATACTCACTTATACTGTATACAGTCGATGTGTTATATATAAACATATGCTTGTTCTGTGTGTGAATACATATATTAATTATTTATATTGTAGTTTTAGTGAATGTGTTTATTTTAATCTTGTCGTCACATTTTTCTTTTTGCACCAAACGGAGTAGCAATACCAATTTCATTGTAGCCCTGTGATACTATGGCAATGATAAGGCATTCTATTCTATTCTATTCTATTCTATTCTATTCTATTCTATTCTATTCTATTCTATTCTATTCTATTCTAT
>SOMO01000042.1:482500-506964 GCA_028128575.1 Paedocypris carbunculus | reverse complement strand
GTGGTGGTCGGATCTTTTTAGCTTGACCTAAATGCCGTGACATGGAAAGCTGCTTCAAGCAAGTCTATCACCACACGTCTGCGAGACTTGAAGTGACAGAGACGACAGAAATGTTCCTGTCTCTACCTCAAGGACGCCGGCTTGTAGCTGAAGCGTCTGTGACGTGACGCTCCATGAGCTTTAAGCAGGAACAAGTGTTGAATGTTTAGCTGCATGGAACCAAATCCGCCGTGCTCCGTCACCTCAGACGGTCCAGACAGAAACCAGAGCTTATCATTAGATGCGGTTCCTTCACCTCCAGATCTCTGATAGCTAAAAGAAAGTTTAGCCCGGTGAGATGTTTCACAGCTTCGTGCTGGTGATCCTTAGACGTGACATTCACGTTCACCTTGGATTATTTGCCTTTGTTGTGTCATAAATGCAAAACAAATCATTACACATCATTTCAGTATGTATAGAATTAATGTTTTTACTTAGAAATCGGAACATTTTAGATTGTTTTGTTTCCAATCAAATTACTTTAGTTCTGAAAAGTTAGTCTATAGATTCAGATTTATAAACGTATAGAAGTTGTACAAGTATAAGGTTTGAGTTTTAAACTAGTTAGTTAGTGGAAAAGAAAAGCGATTTTACGACTTTGTTGCGCATTTGCATTTTTGTAGATAGTAACAATTCAAATATTATTAAGAAATTATTGTTGTCTCCTCTTACCAACATATTTGTATCTACCTGCTTCTGTCTATGTGCATTTGTGCAGCAGTCTAGAAATGGTTTTATGAAAGTTGCCTTTGGATGTCTTTCATACTGTATGAGCAGTGCTGTTTGACACACACACACACACACACACACACACACAAACTTGCACACAGTGTACACAAACTATTTCATAGTCACACTATGCTAAAACACATGCACTCACATACACATGTCATACTCGCATTTTATTTTCACAGCTGTCTCACACACACAAAGGCAAGCGCAAACTCACACGCACACAAACTCTTGCGCACACACACAGAGGTTTGATGATCTGCATCAGCCGGGTTGCAGATTCGCTGAGCCTGAAGAGGAATACATTACTGCAAGCCAAAGCACTGGCAGCATCCTGAGCTCACTCCTCTCCTCTCCTCTCCTCTCCTCCCCTCCTCTCTTCCTGTCTCTCTCACACCTTTCAGACAGGATTCCGAGTCTCCAAGCCAAGCTGGAGCTACGGAGCAGCAGCAGCAGCAGTGCAGCACCAGACCCCCGTGAGTGAACTACTGCAGTGTCTCGTCATTGTTCTCACACACACACACACACACACACAAGGTCAGATGCTTGTGTAGACGGAGGATTGTTTCTGTCAGGTAAACGTTGACCTTTGCGGTGCAGAATGTCTCGATCATATATGTGCTCACACACGTTTAATCTCGCCGTGGGAAGGGGGTGGGGTCACGATGGACTTTTGCAGAGTTTGGCTAGAGTTCAAACTCTGGGCTGTGATTGGCTCACTGCAGTCGTAGGGATGCTGCTCCTGTGTGTTTCTGTGGAAATGATGAGATTGAAAATCCAGATGATTGCCAAAGAAGATGGTTGTTATTTTTTGCAGTGTTTAATGTAGAGAGGTATTTCTTTAGAAATTGCTCTTTTTTAAGGTACTTTGCAGTACTTTACTCGAAATGTTCTTTTTCAAAACTGAGTTTATCTGCAGTCTGTATGTCTAAATGTCTTCAGTCTGTCTATATATATCAGTTAGTCTGTCGGTTTTTCTGTTTGTTTGTCTATATATCTCTTAGTCAGTCTGTCTTTCTCTTTGTCTAAATAACTGTCAGTCTGTTTCTAATTATGTCTTTCTCTGTCTATATAAATATATTTCTGTCTGCCTATCAAAATATTTGTCAGTCTCTGTCTATCTACTACTCTGACTGTCTGTCCGTCCGTTCATCCATCCATCCATCCATCCATCCATCCAAGTATTTGTCTGTTTGTCTATCTCCAACTCTGACTATATTTTTTTTTATCTAGGATAGGATAGGATAGGATAAGACTTTTTTAATCCCACTGGGGGAAATGTTTTTGTACATCAGCAGCAAACAGAAAAACAAATAGGGACAGTTTAAAAGACAACAGTGAGGAAACAACAATAAATAGATAAAAAATGCAAAAAAAAAATGCAAAAAAAATTTGTGTTATCATTTCTGTCTGACCATCAGTCTTTCCATCCATTCATCCGTCCATCTATCTCACTGTCTATTTTTCCATGTCATTTTGCCTGCCTGTTTATCTAATAAAACTGACACATGCAAATATTGAGCCAAATGAATGTAATATGTTCGATTGCTACAGTTCTGTACATTTCGGCTACAGATAGACATAAGGGAGATGGACTCTTTTAGTGTAGCTTTTGTTTCGGGTGTTATTAAACTGTTAACAGAGCAGGGATTGATTTAGTAGTTAACTTCTGAGAGGGGGTGGGGGTGAAAAGTATACATTCTTAATGAAAACTGGCATGAGGGCAGCCGGCACATCCTGTGTTCAACTGCTTTTAAAAACCCTTGGGGAAGCAGACGTCTACAATATAGACGATGACCAGCACTCAGCACATCTTTAACATACTGTAGAGTTACAGTAGAAGCTATAACACAAAGCGCTGGGAAGTTGGTGGGGGGCACTGAATGCTGACGCTGCAGGAAACTGTTCAGAATCCTGATTAGGCAACTATGAGACTTCACTGCATGAGGATCTGAGAAAGACATCCCTGTCTCACCATCTTTCTCTCTGTCTCTCTCTCTCTTTCTCTTACACTCCGTTTCTCTCTATAAATCTTTTACTGTGTACATATTATCTTGCCACTTTCTCTCTCTATCTATCTCTCAATTTCTTCTTTTTTACTTATTCACTCTCCCTTTTTTCTGTCTAAGTCTCTTCTTCAAATTTTAAAAAGTGGTGATTTGTTTCCCTTTTTTTGTTTTTTGTTTTTTTTTTTCTTCTTGAATCTGTCTTATTTCTCTCACTCTCTCCTTTTTCTCTATCCTTTCTAATTCTCTCTCTCACTATCTCTTTCATTCTCTGTCTCTTTTTCTTACTGTCTCTTTACAATGTATACGTATATACTTTTCCATTTTGTTCTTTTTTTCTCTATAACTTTTCTTGTTGTCTTTTTTTCTCTCTTGCTTTGCATTCTTTACTATTTTGCTATTTGCCTTTCTTCTGCACAACTACTCTTTTTTTTTTAATCTTTCACCAAAATGTTCCTTTTGTCTTTGTAAATGTTCTTCTTGTTATTTTTCTCTACTTCCAGGACTCTTTCTATCTTTTTTTACCCCCTCAATCTTTCTGTCTCTAACTCCCTTTCTGCCCCCCATCCATTTTCTTCACCCTTTATTAGTTGTTGCTGAAGTGTCACTCTTTTACTCTACCAGCACCAACTGCATGAGACAGCAGAAATGTGCAGAAACCACACTCAACTCTTTCTCGTGTCGCATTGAAATATCACAGGGAGTGAAAAGCTTCAAGTTAAAGTACTTACAGAGCTGGAAAATATTACCAAAGCATATGGTCAGGTATATAGTTTAGATTAAATTTAAGATTTATATAATTTTCTATATATCCAGATGATCTCTAATAAAATATAAAAATGGTTATCATATTTATATTTAGTTATTTAATATTTAATATTATGTCCAAGAATATTTATTAAATATCTGCCACGCTTCCTTTCAATGCTTGATTCCAGACAAGTATTCCTGCATTTAACCAGTCAGATTTTAACCACTGAATTGTCTGGCCCACTAATGTGTACCAGAGCCCACCCTGGTACCCACACAGATTCATTGTGGTGAGGCTTTTTCTCCAACCAATCATATTTTGAGTTTTTTTTCTATAGGCTTCCACGAATGCCTGTAACGACGCTATGTATTTAGATGCACTGATTGAACAGCGCGTGTTCGACATTTGTATGCTTTTGTAGAAGCTTCAGATAATCTGTACAACAGAATGATTAAGCTGCTTTTGAGAATATGATTTTAGTTAGTTAAGTGTAACATTTCCTATACGTATCTGTAATTACTTCAGCATCGTAGCTGCAGTAGACTTGTTCACTCTTAGCTTGTCTATTCAATAAATGCTTTTACTGTGGCTTCGGGAGTCTCTATCTGCAAGGCAGTACTCTTTTACTGTATGGCTGCTTGTTGGGATGGTTTTAATAACCATTAATGAGTTTTTGATGGGCACGTTGTTTTAGATGGAGCAGTGCTGGAGACCCAGCCGGTAAAAACACAGCACGCCACTGCCTTTGATAAATTACAATATTCTTTTATGTAATTGTAGGTTAATGCCAATGACATTTGGAAGAAGATTTTTGAAGGACATTACTTGCGTTTAGTGTTGCTATTGACCATGGCAGGCACTGTCTTTCTTACAGTCATACTAAACCCAAAGGTGTAAAGGTGAAATCTCCAGCAGGCCACTGTCAGGGCGAGACGTAGTTTGATACAAGAGTTGCATAATGTGATGGGATTTAATACAATCTTGCGAACAGTGTCTGTTTCAGGAGGCCGTTTAAGGTTCTTCGACGTGTAAAACTGATGGAATCATATTGTGGACTGTAAAATTTTGCCTTGTTCACATGTGGTTAAGACATATTGCGATTGCACTTTTTTAATGTAATTTATTTATTGCCAAAAAGATCAACAAAGATATACTGTACATGTAAATGAAGTTGCGATTTACAAATGGCAAAGAAGGGAGCATCATTCCATTCTGTCATTGAAAGAGTACAGCGGAATTGTGTGTGTGTGTGTGTCTGTGTGTGTGTCTGTGTGTGTGTCTGTGTGTGTGTGTGTGTGTGTGTGTGTGCGCATGTGTGTACAGAATAAACATAATCAGAAAAATAAATATTCCTTATTTCCTGTCCATCCCAATGTGTATCGCCATGAGGCTGAGAATTGCTGTGATTGGCTCCAGCTCGCATGATCCAGAAATAGAAAAGCAGTACAGAAAGTGAATGGATCGAATTTGTATTCTTAATGCTGTCCTGTGACTCAGCAGATTGTTTGCAACACTAAAAGATGAGGGTTAAAATGTTGGATACCATTAATTGGTTTTAATGATTCGCTGTAATGCAGTGCAACTTTCTTTTGACACATGTGTCTGCTACACGCAAAAATTCAATACAATGTGATGCTCATATTATGAATCGTATGTGAAATTATGTGTAAGACAGAGAGCATGAGCGTGTAAAAAAATACACATATCGTAATGGTATATTTGTAGGGTAAGTATTTAGTAGGTTCTGCAACAGAGCACAATTTTATTATGGACGCTAGTGTCCATATTGATAAACACTCACTTTTTTTCCCTTTGGTTTATAATGTATGTACCTATTGGTCATTGTATTTCATGTGGCGCCATCTAGTGGGCATTCTGAGTATGAACATAATACATTTATATTCAATAAATAAAATTCAATGTTTCATTCTCAGAGGACATTCTGAGTGAGACCTGTCAGCTGGTTTCTCCTTCACGGCTCCATGTACCCAGAACCCAACACAGATTCTCCAGCTCGTCTCTCCAACCGACAGACCGGCTCCCCAGGAAACTATACGTCAGTACAAACTCTCATTTAATTATGTATGCACTTATTTGTTCTATATGTATATCCTGTTTGTTTTTACAGTCTATTCTGGTTAAGACCACAAGGTAATAGGACAAGCCTTTATTATTTTTATAGATCTATATTATATTTTTTTGAAATTACTATTCATAAGTTTAATACCTATTGTTAACTTTTTTGAACAAATAAACTGCTTACTAGGACCAAAGAATAGGAGAGATCATGAGAAAAAGAAGCATAATGTAAAGTCTTTGAAAACACTTTAGTCCGTAAACTTGTGTCTCTCGTCTCTGCTGTCGATTAGAAGTGCAGTTACATTTATGATGGAAATGTAGAACTTAATCAGGTCAAAAAATGCAAATAGTTTGTTTTTCACCAACAATATAGGCCAATGCTATGCAGAAATTGATGATTATGCAGAAGCTGCAGTTGTTGCTCACATTTTCTTCACAGTATTGGAAGCCCCTTCACATCAAAATACTCTGTGAACAGAACGTGTAAAGCTACTTGATAAGTTCTGTAAAGTACATTTTAAATAATTTGTAAATGTATTTTTAGTGGAAAATTGACCAAGCAGTAGTTCTTGGTTGTATGTTCTAAATGACATTTTCATGATGTGTACCGTACGCCTCATCTTATTATGTGACGTAATTGGAATTGAATTATGTGGCAATTAAATGGAATTGACCGGAAATTCTTTTTTTTTAGTGCTCGCTATGGAAGTCCGAAGAGACAACTACAGTTTTACAGGTACTGTACACGAGCCCATTGTATGCCAATATTACTGTACTTATTGGCAGTAATATTAATAGTATTATATTGCTATATATGAAATAATATCCCTCCACAGTTCTAGTCCCTCCACAGTTCTAGAGCACACCACAGTAATTCGTTGATTGCTGAGTTTAATGAATAATCTGCAATTTTAGTAATTATAGTACGTACAAATATTATTCTGGTCTAATGGTTCTGTTCATGCATACAATGACATCAAAGTTAAAAATGTACAAGATTTTAGTAATTCTATATATACTACTATTCAACTTTTTTGTTTGGCTTGTGTAAGGAATATGGTTTAATGAAAAGTATTTACAGTAAAATGAGATGTGTCTTGAGAAAATCAGGTGAGAGTGTTTCTGAACGAGTTATGCAGAAGAGAATCACACACACACACACACACACACACACACACACACACACACTGACTCAAGCAATGGGTTTTATATTTAGATGTGACATCGCTGGAAATGCTTTCATAAATCATTCATTCCACTGTTCATGGCTCTCTTGCAGTTAGTGGACTCAAAGAAACAAATGTGCAGCAAAGTTCACTGTGATTGTAGAAACATGCACACAAAAACACACACATGAAACAAATCATGAGAAAAATGGATAGAATAATAGAAAGATGAACACGTCGCCCGTCTCCTGTTATAGTCTGTGAACCTGGAGGTGAACATGCCCACCGTGCTCGGTTTCATCAGAACATCAGCTTTATCTTTTCCAGGAACGCGTCTGACTGATCCGGAATCAGTGTTTACTAAGATCATGCGCTGTCAGCTCAAAATGAAGGAATCATTCTCTGAGGTGACTCGTTACTCTCAAATCATTTGAAGATTCATTCAAAATGAGATGCTCCTAGAAAGCATTTTAGAAGATGAATGAGTGATGATATACTGTACGTATAAACTCACTGGCCATTTCCTTACAATACCCCTTACTGGGCTGGTCCCGAATGGTTTGAGACCTGCCTTAATCTTTCGTGGCATAGATCCCACAAGGTACTGTAAAAAGTTCCTCAGAAATTTTGGTCCATATCTGGTGAGTGTGAAGGCCATTTGAGTGCAAGGAACTCATTGCGGTGTTCAAGAAACCAGCCTGAGATGATTCACGCTTTATGACATGGCATGTTAACCTGCTGGAAGTAGCCATCAGAAGATGTGTATGTTTTGGTTATAAAGGGATGAACATGGTCAGCAACAATACTCAGGATGCGGTGTTGCCACAATGCTCAACAAACAGGCCAAAAGGTGCCAATAAAATATCCCCATTACCATTACATCACTACCACCATAGCATGTCCACGCCGAATTCTGACCCTTTCATCCAAATCTAACTTCTATTGTCCAGATGTTTTGAACTGTTGCCTCAGTTTCCTGTTATTAGCTGACAGGAGAGGCACCCGGTGTGGTCTTCTGCTGCCTTAGCCGATTCACCTCAACGTTTATTGTGCTGTAAGTTGTGCTGTATACCTCGTTTCTAGCTAGCGGTTATTTTACTGACTGATGCATTTATATCAGCTGAAACCAGTCTGGCCATTATCCTCTGACATCAACAAGGCATTTGGAGCCTAAGAACTCCAAAAATGTCTCAGTTTGATTGGCTGATTAAGAAATTGCAATAAATGAGCAGTTGTACCAAATAAAGTGCCCAGTGAGTGTGTGTATAGCAGTGCCCAATCCAAAGTGTGTATTTTATATAAATGCGCACAATACACACTGGTATTATTTTGCATATTGTTTTTAGCATAATTGACTTACATGCAAATCAGGTTCTCTCTCACCTTACTATAACCCGTAACATCAAAATATTCCCCTTTCTCAGCCCCATTACTCTAACCATAACAAAAACTCTTAACAGTAACATCTGCCTTAATCCCATCTTGACCCTCAAACAGATCTTCAAAGTTGTGGGGCCCTAGACAAATCCCCCACAAGTGTCCATATGGCCCCACTTTGTGCTAAACGCAAGAACTCACAAGCATGCACACCCACACACACACACACACACACACACACGCACGCATGCCTTTGTTAATGCCATTTGTTTGCGCTTTATTTTGCTTTAGCTGCGCTACAGAGCTGTAGCTGTATATTTTTTTTAACACCGTACTTTAGTACTTAAAACTGTTCTGTTCGCGCGCAAAGCAAACCAAGCTAAAATTCACCTCAGTGCACTTTACGTTGGAACTAGCCTTTTAGAGCAAAAGCTCTCTTTAATAATTCACTCAGAGCATTCTAACATGCTGATAGGTGCGGAAAACATTCGCCCAAAGTGGGCGGGATTCAGCTTTCAGATGGGTGGAGCTTTTTGTATTGGTCTTTCACTCATCCCTTTAGTTCTCGTTCCAGGTTCATGCTAAAAACACAGTTTCAGTTTTTGAGGAAAAACATCTTCAGTAGTTCTGCAGACCACAGAGTCGTCAGATGAGCAGTGTAGTGCAGAATCCATATCTAACTCGTCCTCCGAGGAACCGGGTAAGAAGGCGGCTGGTTGGTGCTGAAGGATGCTGCATGATTTCACCACATTCGCATGGACATGTTGGGAGAACGTGCTGCTTCTCTGTTGATGTTTTAGTCATGAAGAGGAAGAACGTGGAGCTGTGTTTGCGGTCTAGTAAGATGGTGTTCAGAATTTGGAAGGTATTAGATTTATATAGATTTCTATAGATTTAGATTTTGTAGTTTTTCTTTTTCATTTGCTGCTTTGTTGTTTGTGATTGAGATTCCACGACATTCTGTGAGAATGTTTGTTCTTTGCTTGCCAGGTCAATTATTTACAAACGTTTCAAGTTTACATAACTGTGGTTTAGTTTTTATTTTAAATGGATTTTCCAAGTCATCTGTCAAGAAGAGCTTCAGCCAGTTTGATGGTTTGTAGACGGTGTTGTGTTTTCCTCAATTCACTCACATACAAAAACAAACGCACACACACAAACGCAAATACTCTCAGAAGCACATAACTCGCATAACTCGTAAGCATGCACACATCTGCACGCACATATACAAACGCACAGAGACGCACACAAAAAGCTCTGTAAGTGATCAATCATGTTGGCATGATTAATATTGTTTAAAATGTCACAGCTCCACGTTTATTCTCATGATTCAGCGATTGTTAATGTCCAAGTCACTAATGGTCCAGCGGTTGGGAGTTGAAGGTTTGAATCCCAGTCTGGTGGGTTCTGCTACTGAGTCCTTGGGCAAGACACTGACCCCCACATGCCACCTGAGTGCCACGGCTTAAGGCTGCCCACTGCTCCGGGTTTGTGTGTATCACTTCACTGTGTGTGTGTGTAACTTCACCGGATGGTAAATTCACAGCACAATTTCCATATGGTCATCCATGGCCATATTGACAAAAACACCTCACTTTAGTCTCTTTCCTTACTGTTCTTCAGTGGTGTAAAGTTCTTGAGTAAATGAACTTCACTACTTTAAGTATTTTGGCTGCTTTGTTCTTGTGCTTACTCTCTTAAGCAACTTTTACTCTCTACTTGACTACATTTTTGATTGAGTATACAGTATGTACTCTTTACTCCACTACATTTGAATGGACACTTAATGTTACTCGAACAAGTTGGCATCATTTTCTATCTGGGTTAATTTATTTGGGCAGACGAGGCTGTATCGCCATCTGCAGGGTGCTGAAGGTACTGGATGCTATTTATGAGCTAAATCAAGTGAATTAGCGGTTTTACTTTTTTGCTCATTTGAATTTGACTGAAACTCACTTTGTTCTTTTTTAAATCTATTTTGTTCTACCACTTTGAAACATTGAGGTGTTCATTTTCATTTCTATAGTAGGAAATGAAACCTCATTAATAAATACTTTGTTGTTTTTCACATTTTTTGGTGTTTTTTTTTTATCCTAAATTCAGTAGAAGTAAAATAGTTAAATTCCTTTTAAAATCAGATACTTTACGACTTTTTCTCAAGTCTTCTTGGAATTGGTGACTTGTAACTTGAGTAATTTTTACAGTAAAGTATCCGTACTTTAAGGTAGTCTTTGCACCTATGCAGTTACACCGTGTCCGGAGCGTGGTTTATCCGACTGGCTAGATTTGGTATTTGTGTCCTCGACAGCACCAGTGTTCACAGGATTCTAGCAGCATGCCGGAATGTCACTCACCTCACGTTTGCGGAGAGCAATGCGATGGCGATGTTCTTTGTTTCCGAGCGCACCAGATTCGGATGAATCTGAAACACAAGTGTCGGGCGGTGAGCTCTGATCTCAATGCACGGACGTGTGAATAGGCCGGTGTGTGCCAGAAGAGGCGGCTGCTATTTAAAGCGGGGGCTCTGACCTGCACAAGCCCCTCTGCGATGCCACTTGTTTTCACCCCGAGTGTGAGACACATCTTGATCGTGTTGGGCACTAGTTCACCTGGTCAGCGGGCATGTTCGCCACTCACCGAAGCAGCCTCACCGAGGTGCGCATCGGGCACGCGGGACGCCGCCTCAGCCGCCAACAGAGTGTGCCCTCCGAACCCCTGCAGATCCCCAAGAATGGACCACCTGGCAACAGCGCCCGGAGGAGCAGCAGCATCAGCAGCGGCAAGTTGCTGTCCCTGTCGTTCAGCGAAAGCATGCGCAGTGACATCGACCGCTACCTGTCGGACCAGGGCCTGTGCCCCCTGCGGCAAAGCGGCGGCGAACTGGGCGAGATCAGAAGTCTGCGCGAGGTACGAGCCGCCGCGCAACTCAAAAACCTGGAGGATTTTCTGAGGACCAACGGGGTGTCTTTACAAGAGTCTATCTCCTTCCAGACTGGCATGAGGTACAGGTAAGGCTGAGATGGAGCTTCTTCTTTGGAGCACATTGTCTTTGTGTCTGATGGATGTAAGTGACCCGCAGAGAATAGCATGTGTTAAGCTGAGACTGAAGAGGGTCTGGATCAGCTGTGGATGGATTAACTGCTTTGCTTTTATAAGCCATTGGCAGGACCGTCTGGTCTCCTAGTGGCCTTCTTGTGTTCGGCTTGGGTCTTCTTTTGACTGGCCTGTCAACGGTCCAGAAATATCATTAAAAGTGATTTATAACCAGAAAGGCCATGGCAGACATGCTTGACTGTGTTTTTTTTTTTTTTTCGTTCCACGGGACCGGATTGTCTTCTGTCGGTGTTGATGATCTCAGGCTGGTATGGTGTGACTGGATTGTTTAAAAGAGCCATCTATTTTTTAACCTGTCACGGAGTCATACATCTATATTAGTCTAATCACCATCTCCACATCCTTCTACATGTCTGAGTTATTATAGTCTTCACTGTCACGTCTGCCCTTGAACTTCTGTGTTGAAGGCATCAGCAGGGCAATGGAAGCTTGTTCACGGATGTTTATTATACTGAAGCTGTATCATTTTCTTTTATTTTTCATTTACCTGCTGTATGAAAGTTGTTTTATGTTATAAACGCAAGGAATGTAAAATATATAGCATCTTGTTATGTAGAATCAGCTTCTTAGCTTTTCTAAAGGCCAATGAGAAGACTCGAATGTGACTTTTACCTCGGAAGTTCAAGTTTTTAGTTCTGGACTTCCTTTTGATTCAGCGGCAGTCTATTTCAAATCAAAGATCATTCATTTAAAGTTGCAGATCTGCTGCACAATCAGTGGCTTTTATCGTTTTTCAACCCGAGCGAACAAGATGCAGCCCCAACTGGGGTCATTGGAGAGACGAGAACACACTGAGCTGCCACACTGGGTTGATTCTGTTCACCTCCTGTCTAGATATGTATGTGCGGGCTGTTTAGGCCAGTCACTGCCTTACAGGACATTGAGAAGAACTACAGTGTAAGAGTAATTTTGTGGAGGAAAGCCAAGAAGAATTAGCTTTCTCAGTAGCTCAGTTAGCAGAGCGCTACTGTTTGGAACACCGGATTATAAGTTTGATTTCCAGGGAAAGCAGGGAATTGTGGATTTGTGACAAAATTGTACTGACTTGTATGTCGCTTTGGATAAAAGCGTCTGAAAAATGACTGTAAAGTAAAGAAATCCCAAGGCCTTGCCTCATACTTAGTGGGCCTTTAGTTTATGATTGATGGCACTTAGAGATGCTCCTTTTGAACCATTGCTAGTCTAAAGATGCTTCATCTGCAGACACTGGGTTCGGTGAAAGTGTTCTGTGTCCTAGAGGGGCCCCTGAACTTTGGATTCAGGGTAAGAGAACTCTGTACTCTTTACTCAACTGCATTTGAATGGACACCTACCGTTACTCGTTACATTGTGAATGTGCTTGACAAGTTGGCATCTTTTTCTACGCGGTTAATTTCTTGGACGGACAAGGCGATATTGGCGAGACTGAAGGTACTGGATTCTATTTATGAGCTAAATGACGTGAACGTGATTCAATCAGTGGTTGGCCTTTTTTGCACGTTTGAGTTTGAGACTGACTTTGTTATTTTCGTTTATTTGTGTTATCTACGTGTTTCATTCTGCGATTTTTTTTTTTTAAACATTGAGGTGTTAAATTTCATTTCTATATTAGGAAATAAAACCTCATAAATGAAGAGTTTCTCGTTTTCACATTTCTTGGCGTTTTTGAGCCTAAATTTAAAAGTATTAAAATACATAAGTAAAATACACAAGTTTTTTTTTTTTTACAACATGTAGTGGAGTAATTCTCTCTGTAAGCTATTTTTTACTCAAGTATGGTTTTCAAGTACTCTTTTCACCTAAACAGACTTGGATTGAGGATGAAATCTGTCTTGATCTACAGATTTTTCGGCCTATGAGCTTCAGGTCGACGTATGGCTGTGTGAGGAACAGTTTCTCAAGAGATAATAAGATGAACATTTCTGGATAATAAGGTGAACTTTTTTTCAACAAATTTTAGTCGTTTAAATGTACCTTGTACAGGTACATAGAAACTCGTATGCATTTGAGTAGGGCGTTCAGTGAGTGCATGTTTGTATGTTGGATCGGTTTTTAGGATAAACGTTCGCAAATAAGTGTAAAGATAGTGGTCATTAAGTGATGTCTGCATCGAATTTAACACCAGTACAAACAGTATTTGTTATTACAATTTTGTACATTTGTAAATGGTATTAGCAGTTAGAGTTCTGTTACAGACACGCACAAACTTCAGCTGCTTCTCAATATTCATCCACTAGGTGGCAGACTGCACTCATTGTTATGTGTGCGTCTCCCAATGCTGCAGATTACTGTAAAGGGGACTTTTCATTTCATTTGTCTTATTAAATATTCACAGAAACTCCCCTTTAACAGAAGTTAGTGACTGTTTTTGTTGAATTTGATTGACTTAATTCCCCCAATGATTAACAGTCGTCCCAGAATCCTGAGGTTCACGTAAAGTCTCTCTCTCTCTCTCTTTCTCTCTCTCTCTCTCTGCCTCTGTCTCTCTCTCTCTCTCTGTCTCTCTCTGTCTCTCTCTCTCTCTCGGTTTAGTGAAGCTGTCCCACAGAGCTAATGAGGCAGGGCTCTTTTCTGCTCTACTTCCTCTTCAATTAAAGGCCTCTGCTTATTCTGTCTCTTTGTTTTTCCTTCTGTGTTTTCTTTCTTTTTTTATTATGTATTTTTCCTCAGGGAATATATTCAACATTAATTGTGGTCAAAGTCTGTCAGAATTCTTACATAATGTAGCCTGGATAATACATTAATACACATCCATACGTAAATGCAGTATTATCATTTTTTTCATCTTCGATTACAGTCACTGGTTTTGACAGCAGGTTTGAGGTTTTTTTTTACATTGACGTGACACTTTATGCCAAACATATTGCTTTACTGTCAATAATAGAACATTTATCTATTTTAACTATTTCAACTCAGAACTTTGATGCCCGCTTTTATGTGAATGGTTCATTTCAAAGATTTAATAGTTGCCTTTTTGAGGGTCTTGTTTGAATAAAAGCAGATATAAAGTCTTGAGACTGTAACTGAACTGCGAGCGACGTTCTTCCGGTCTTTTCCGCAGCACTATCAGATCACTCGGGGACTGCAGTTTCTTTCAGGTCTGCTGAGTGCGAATCTAAGCTGAGCGTAAAGAAAAGCGGCTGTAAGGTGGAAGAGATGAAGGGAAGTGAGAGACACTGCCGGCGCTGTGACCGTGAATTAAGCTGCTGAAGCAAAGCTTGAAACCAGAGATGCTCCACGATACAGAACACGCAGTTACTTCTTATTACTGATGATGGAAGTATGTCGTGAGAGAAGCTCCCTACTTTCATGACATGATAAGAAATGATAAAAGAAAGACCTTTATTTGTCCCACAGAGGAGAAGAAGCATCTTACAGACGGAGCAAGGATGATGTAATAGAAAGAGTTGTAGTTAAGTAAGTCACTTTGATGGAATGTGTATGTTGTGATGTGCTTAGAGTTAAAATGTACATTTACACACACGTACACAAGCACACACACACAAATACAGTACATGTGTACACAAACACAAACACAAACAAGCGCACACACGCACACACTTTGTTTCTAGTGAAAAACAATTTGTAGTCCTTACGTTAAGGAATTTGTAAGTCCTTAATTTAAGGATTTAAGTTTTTCATTATCTTTTTATTTATTTTCTAATTAAATGTTCCTGTTCATTCCATTTTTCCTCAGCTCAGCATTATTTCCCATATGCACCAACTCGTGTGTGTATGTGAAAAGCTGTAAAAGCACAACAGCTTGTCACAATCACAGCATCTGCACATTCATGGACCTGCGAGGAAGTGTATTCGAACGGAGCTGGGATTGCATTTTTTTCCCTGTGTATCATTATTGGGCGAAAAGCGTTAAAGAATCTTACTTTCTGCTACATGTTCGTTTTAATGTGTTGATTTTCCTTGTTGTGCGGAACAGCTCAGCTCCACCGAGTCACAGCAGCTGGTGTGTCGCTCTTCACCTGCTGTGTTACTGCTCCGATAATCAACTTTTCAAACGATTTACCTTCGCCGTACTCAAATATGTTTGTTCAAGGAAAAGCATGGACATGCTGACAGCTTTGCCGCTGCATACAAGCAGTTTATAGTTTAGATTTGCTTTAAACGTCTACGTCTAAAACTTGTTTGCCAAAATGTCAGAAAATCACTGCAGTGAATTATGGCAGGGATTTAGATATATAGCACCTACAGATCTGATCTGACAAGCAAATAAATAGATAAATACATATGTGTGAGCAGGATCTCGTCATGATGTTTCTAGCTTAAAGATTGTGAGGGAAAATGTCCAGTGATGGTTCCGTCATCAGTTTTAGTCTCTCTTCTGCATATATTAGATTTAGACAGCCTCTGTACTTAATCCAAAGTGCTTTTTTCTCTTCTAAGAAGATGGGTTTTCGACTGATCACTGATCGCGTGAAGTTCTCTGTGGAATCCCACTGAGAAGCCTCAAGCCAAATGAGCTTCTGGTCCGTTCTCCTGCACTGGGGCTTCGTGGGGATTTCTCGTGCACCAGTGATATATCAGATCTGAAGGTCTCTTCCTCTCTGTTTCACTAACATACCGCGTGTTGTGTTTGTATCGTAGTGGAGTCTTGCATACGCTAATGAGGAGAATGTCAGGGTCCCGCAGTGAAGCCCACCGGAGAGAGTCTGAGCTTTGCTCTGATGATTGAACGGCTCGAAAGGATTTTCCACGGCTTATTCGACTGGAGATAAGTCCGAGTTAGAGGTTTAATCACAGGCAAATGGAGGACGAGCTTTGACAGTTTCAATGGTTCAGGGATGTTTGAAGTTCTGGAAGGTTAAAGAGAGAAACAATTTAGATTTTTGCACGAACTGTACTAGAAGTACTGTATTTACTGTATTTTAGACAAACAAAGCAGAGGATATGGTCATTGGTTTTACTAATGTATTATTCTTTTATGATTTTCTACAAATTCCACCCTCATTTTTAAGAGGTTTCTTCTAAACATTTTTTTTTTCAGAATTTTGTGATAACTACTGTATGCTGTAGGTCTAAAAAGTAGTAGTATGTTTTCTATTGTTTTTTATTATGCATAAGTAATTTGTTTGTGTTGCAAAATAAAGATAATTGGCATCAATGTAAATGGCAAAATCCATTAACAAAATAGTAAGTGGACAGTTCGTTAATATTGCAGAGCTTTTTTGGAATATTTAAAGAGTTAAATTCTGTTTTTATTGTAAACCGAAGATAAACAGCTAAAAACATGTAGGCTTCTTTTTCCAAGGACACTGTTTCATTTAAAGGTTGCACTTTTTTTTTCCAGCTTGGGAAATTTCCAATAGTAAATCCAGCTGCTTTGTGTGTAAATGACTGCTTTAGAACTAGTGCCCGTGAAATCTATTTGAAACCGTCTGATAGCTGCCATGAAGACAGGTTTGGTTCGGTGGATAAGGCGACGCTAACAGGTGTTTGGATGTTTTGTGTTTGTATGACTTGTAACTTTGGGGTTAATCCCAGCACATGGTCACTGTGACCCACACATACTGTTTTGACCATGACAAATGTGCCTGAGATCCTTTCTTTTTGTTTACTCACGGTCTGCCAGTAAGCACATCACATTGCTGAAATGTTCGTTTCACTCATGGGGTGTAATCCAAGAGAAAAATCTATTTAGTCATGAGCTTTTTCCATTTTTGTACCTAACTTACTTACTCAAATCAACATTGGAAACTATTGTCTATTGTTTTTATAACTGTCAATAGTCAATTTTTATTTTTTGTGTTTAGTTTTTATCTATGTATTTCTGATAGATCTTGTTTTGTGTGACAACTTTTTGTAAATTTTAATCACAATTCAAATACTGTAGACTTTTATTTGTAAATATTTATTTAGTAATTTGTAAATAAACAGAACTTCTTTATTTTGGCATACAGTGGACAATAGTTTTAAGTAGTATTCAGTACTAGTATTTACTAGTATTTACATCAAAACGCCGCTATAGAGTAGTTTGGTTTTGCAAATTGTGTAAATTTCTCACTCATCCCTGAATCTCCATCAGTTTCACTTTGACATCTCTCACAGCACCCAAGCCACTTCTACAAATTGCAATTTCTGCGCATTTTTAGCAGTATGAGAATTATAAGTGTATAATTCTTATTAACTTGTCTATTAGTATAAATGTTGTACACATAAAATATCAGAAATTGTGTATTCAGAAAGTGGATGATTTATGGCTTAAACCATTCAAACAAAGAACTTGGTAAAGAAACATTTTTAAACATGCACATTAACTATTGCAATAAATGGCTCTACTGTAATTATAAGCCACTCTGAAAATCTCTTACCAACCACTTGCTGTAAGTCATCACCTCCTCATACTGCAGAATTAACCACTATACAATTCTCCACAAAAAAAATGCATAACCTTACAAATGTACACTTCGAGTCGGGGTCTTACATCTACATGTCAGAAGCAGAAAAATTAAGGATTTTCTGTCAGCTAGTTCTCTCTACATCCAACATGATGAAAGATGCCCGAGCGGAGTGTGGTATTTTTCTGTCTGCCGGCTTGATTTAAGTGGGCCGCTTCTTTGATGGCCGCATCGCACAAGCCCGCTGTCAGTGTCTTTGTCCCGAGGCCTTGCGTGTCAAAGTGCCATTCAGGGAAGTCTAAGTTCACTTAAGCCGTCTGTCCACTTGCTTTCATCTGGAGGTGGAATGACACACATTCTTCTAATCCAGAGTGCATGAAAACCAAGCCGTCACTCTGTCAGTCAGTGGTTTTATAGTCCAGAGGAAGCCGCAGAGCAGTAATATGCTGGAGACGTGGGAGCAGCAAGTCATTTGCGTGTCAGATTATAAACCTCACCACCACATTCACAAACTTGCTTGGGTTTGCGATGTTTAGCCTTGACTAGAGATTTGTTGGGATCGTTTAATCTCTTTCTTCACCCTGATCTCTGACTGGCCTCTTGGTGATTTGACTCACAGCCTTTCAGAAAGTCTTGTGATGAATCTAATTCCAATTTAGTTCCATTTCACGAATGCGCACACACTTTCATTCGTGATGACTGTGTTGCTCAGAGTGGTGAAAATCTTGTGACTATATACCTATATATAGTATGTATGTATATATGGTATTCTACTGTATACAGTTATGTTAAACACCAGTGAATAAATAATAATATTTAAAAATACATTTTATACTATAATTAAGGATTCAATGTTCCTTACAAGAACTATTAGACTATTGTAGATATTACTGCCTTTCTGAATTATTAACTGCTTAAATTGAATCTCAGTCAAGTTACAGTTTTGGTTTAACTGGATGTTTTTTGGCGTGGGAAAGGAGGNCTCTCTCTCTCTCTCTCTCTCTCTCTCTCTCTCTCTCTCTCTCTCTCTCTCTCTCTCTCTCTCTCTCTCTCTCTCTCTCGCAGCTATCTCTTTCTCACTCACTCTTGCCCTCTACTTCACTCTCTCTCTCTCTCCAGCTTTCTGTCACTTACTCTCTCACTTTCACTCACATGCTCACACACTGTCATACTATACTGTTTTCCGCTCGCTCTCCTCACTCACTCCCTCATTGGTCTCTGCTGTGTGCACAGTGCGTTGATCTAAACAGGAACGCTGGCTTTGAGAACTCCCTGTCAGTTAGCGTTACGCCGAGGCAGAGCGGGTGAAACGGCAGCGGGGTGGAAGCAACTCGAGCAGCTGAGAGGAGACAGAGAAAAAGTGGGACGAAACCACAGCGACTCCCGCTGCAGGAAGGACGGAGACGAGCGGATGAGCACACGCTTGATGTGCTGCAATGTGACGTGGATGGACATGGAATTCCTCTCCTGGTCTGTGTGTTGATGTGATTGGTGCCTGGAGTTCACCGCTTCACCGGCTGCATTCACAGCGCTGGACTTCACTCCAACACGGCCGTGGTGGGCAAACACACAGTGGAATTTTTCAGGAAAACTTCCTTTCCTTCCAAGAAGATTTTTCTTCCATTGTTGCTTTTTGGTGAAAGGAGACCCTCCTTGGGTTCCTAGAGGTTTTCAGACTAGTGGTACACCAGCTCCAGGCTTCTCACCATCACCATGCAGGTGTCGTTCGTATGCACAGACCACCGGGCCGTCAGCCGCAGCACGGAGGACCGAATAAACCGGCAAAACGCTAGTAGTCCGAACTTGGGAACCAAAAGCAAGTTCCGTGCGGTCGCCATGGTTGCCCGGAGTCTGGGTCAGCTGTCTGTGCAGAACATGCACTCTGCCGGAGACCACTGCTTGAGAACCGGAATGAAGTATCGGTAGGTCCAGTTGCTCTCCACATCTAGTGCTCCCAAAGATTCCCAAAGAAAATGATTCAATTGGATTTGAATTGCATATAACAAATGAGAATGTCACTTTTTTACATTTTGTGGAGTGTTTGATGGGTTTGAACAGTGTAGCATGTTTTCTGCAGCATCAAAAGTTGAGGATTTAATTCTGGGGGGAATTTAGTTATTTCAATGTTTGATTATAATTCCACATCTGTCATTTTTGGAAAGCCAGTTTTTCCTCTCTTTTCTTCTTAATAGACCAGATCTTATTACAGAGATTTTTTTGCGTCGTTCAGGTTAGGCTTTTGGTTTTTAATGACATTTCTCTGATGAGATACAGTAGCAATCAAAGTAGCAAATGTGAAAAAAATGGCTTAGATTGAGAAAATAATTGCAACCATTCATAATCTACTTTAGTCTTTGAGTAATAGCCTTACTGTCCATTATGAGTACTCAAGTGGCTGGGATTCGCAGTTTTTTTTTTTTATTGTTCATTCACGTCTCTCCAGAATTGTTTGACATAAATCGAACAGTCATTACTTTGACATCTGTCGTAATGAAGAAGAGGAAGATTTCAGTAGCGCAGATAACTGCCATCTCTGATTCGGTAGAAAAACGCCAAGAATTATCATGATCCGCTGTCTTGCGTTAATCCACGGCTCCCTGTCTTCTCACCGGTAAAATAACACTTGTCCCTAAAGTAAAGACACCTTCATTTTTCAGGCTATAATTTGCGTAATTGCACGTACATGAAAGGCCCAACTTCCTCTACCGATTAAACTAACCAAACCTGTAACCAAACACAAAGCTTCTGCTGAAAGTCCTGCCTTTTCAAGCTTGTTCTCTCGTCATAATTAAGTCGTTAAAATTCAAAGCTGCAAAAATGTAAATGTCACGTACTTGTGCCCACGGTGTTTATTTCACAGGATTTCAGGATGAGGCCGGTGGCAGATCTGTGCTCGTATAATTGAGTTTTATTGGCGCAATGANAGTTTTACATCTTTATATAGAAGACCTTCAGTATCTGAAAACTGCAAAGCAACTCGACACAAACCCGACAATCCAGGGACCGTTTCTACCGCAAACACAACACAAGTGGCACAGTGATCAAACCAGGAGACGACGTTCCCAAAAACATCCGGACGCCAAGTTGATTCCGACACGAAGGGAAGCGAGTGGAACGCCGCGTCCCTCTACGTTGTTGATCAGATGTTTTGAGCTCGGTTAAATCCAATCCATCAGCGTGTTCCCGAGTGTAAGCGCGAGGAAAAAGCAAATTATTCATGGGGCCGCGCTCTGTGATTTCCCTCCGGAAGTTTGGCGAGATGAATGCGGCCGCTGTTTTATCTCCCTCCTCCCTTCCGTCAGACATCCAGAAGTCAGAAAGTTAATGTGGAAGCGTCTGTCGGCCGCAGACTGTGAGCGATCGTCCTTCTCGCACGCCTCACTCAATTGCATATTTAAATGTCAGCAGAATATGTAAGCTGACAGTGATAAATGGGTTTAATAGGGAAGATTTCCTTTTCTTATTCCGGGGAAAACAAAAGGCAGGGGGGGATCAGCGGAGCGATTAGCATGCGTGCGGCTTTCAAACGGGCCACTTCCGAATTCGCCGGGCGTAATTCGCGGCGGTGGATAATTAACAGTCGCTTGAGCTGGAAGGCTTCTGACAGTTTACCGCGCCGCGCACTAGTGAAAAGCTGGAGAAAAACGCCACTAAAAACCGGCATCGATTCACCAACGCCATCCATCGTCTACAGGAAACGGTGACAGTTGTGGTCCAGCGNCAACTTAATCAGATTTTGTTCAGTCCTGTTTGAAATCCCTGAAAGTAGATCCTTGTGAAAGACACTGACGCCCACATTCCCCCACAGACACCACAGAGTAAGGCTGCCCACTGCTCCGGGTGTGTGTGTCACTTTACTGTGTGTGTGTAACTACACTGATTGGTTAAATGCAGAGCGCAATATTGATACAGTCCCTAGCGGCAATATTGACAACTCACATTTTTTACATTCATTGAGCGTCTGCAAGCGACGATAAATTCATTCATGATGTGAATTTTTTAATACAATCACTTTAACCACGTTCGATCAGGCGTTGCGTTCAAGCGCACGAGCCGGCGCCGCCAGCATTTGTGATGAACTTCTGGATGATACCACATTCTTTCCTCCGGGGGATTCACATCAGCAATACAACGGAACAGAGCTTGATTAATTTCAAATGACTTTTAATGAGCAACATGTTTGCCGCGTTTCAAAAGCCAACGTGACATTTTCCTAGTATTTCCTCTCAGACATTCCATGGTCCTGCCTGTACTTGAGGCAATGGGACTCTGAGGATCACACAGCGGCCCAGACCCGCTTTTCTGTGATTTCAAGCTGTCTGTTCAAATGTCATGTGCTTAGAAAAGGCTGGGTTTTTTTTTGGTGCATTAGATGCTAATTTTCAGAGTTTGTTTTTCTCCGGGTCCAGTCATACTATGAATTTCATCACGTCTCATTCACACGAGGAGACGGTGAAGAGCGAAAGCAAGCGATGCGCGGCTTGTGTTGACGTATTGTGTAAGCTTGTTCCTCTCTGGGGCCGACAGGAAGAAAACTGAAGTGGCGATTATATAAATGCACAAATGGGCTGCAGATTCTGCCTGCTGCTCCCTGGGCAGAAAACAGCAGGGCCGCTCTCGTCTGGTCAGTCCATTATGCAACCCTTTATTTTTCTATGGGAAACTTACAAATTTAGCGTACGTCTGGAGAGCCCAAGGGGAGTTGGGAAGGGTGGGAGTCATTAGAGTGTTGACATGTGAATTGTGAACTTTGTTATATACTGTAGATGCCCCCAATTTATTGTGGGTCAATTTTTACTTTACTTTGTATTATCACAGAAAGCTTCTCTCACAGTTGCGTAGTGACAGAGAGTGTGTGTTTGCAAGTTTCCTTTTCGTTCTTGTTCGCCGACAGAGCAGAAGATTTTAACGTTTTGCTGGTTTCTGTGTCTTAAAGGAATCTTTGCCACCCCCCCCCCCCCCACAAAAAATAAAATAAAGCTTTGGCAATATTATCACGACTACGCACTAGCAAACTGTAGTTTTCTATGAAAAACTATATTTGTCTCTTTAGTGTCAGTGTAGATTTACATTTTCATAATAAGCAATAATTTCCTGTAAAATGTGTTTTCTCATTATACATCAGAATCAGAATTTTAAAAAATGTTTTCATTTTCCTGGGGAGATTCCCATTTTGGTAAAATTTGAAAAAATAGCATGTAATAAACATTTCAAAAACTAAACTTAAAATCAGGGTTGCCCATGCTAAAAAATGATGTACAATGTACATATATACACTGTTTTACATGTAATAGTGATTTAAAATGTAACTGTAAATATTTCTAAAAACAAATGTGATAATAACAAGAAAAACTGGCAATGGTTATGCTAATAATCAATTTTTATTTTGTGGTCTTTCCTATATCTAAATATCTTTTTCTTTGTTTATGCAACTGTTCATTCATCCTATCTGTTATCATCCCATTTATTATCTGTTTATCCATCCATATTTATATATTTGTCCATCCATCCGTCCATGTAGCTAACTGCTATAATGTGCTACAGTGAAACCATCTCTGTGTATAATAAATCTTTTTGAGCGTGAAATTGTTCATTAATAGTCATGCGATTATGCATTCAGCTAATTATAAGGGCTGACTTCCTCCTCTCACTGTATCGTGCACTTAAATATATAAATATATTCTTATTACCGTCCACAGCACTCTGCTAAGCAACCAACGCCAGGAAACTGCAGCTCGTAGTTAAAATGGTCCATAAGTTACAAATTCCTCAGTTTTATCACCTTTACTCCCACTCTCTTCTTCTCCGAAGGGTCTACACACACTCACACGTGAATTTCTGCATCCGTCCGGAGTGTGTGCACACGCGGTATGTTTTCGGGCGAGGGTCTCGGGTGCCTACGGGGTGTAAGATTACTCATTCAGATTAAAATGGCCATGCGTTTTAGACAAATTCACGTGTGTCTCACTCTTAAAGCACATCCATCCTGATTATTGATGCATTTTCGTACCTTTTCATCCTCTCCTATCCCACCATCTACCTATGAAGAGCATCACTTCTGCCCCCAGCTTTCCTTACATAACAGAGCAGCAATCCGTCCCACTCGTTCATTTAAAGCTTTTTTCTTTTAGCTTGAGGTGGTGAAATGTTGAACACCGTGTCCGTGCGGCTCATGTTTGATAGGAGTAAAACGTTCTCCGCAGGAATCCTGGGCGACATGCTGAACGTTAAATGTTTGAGGTCAGATGCGTGTGCGTCTCCGTGGCCTCGTATAAACCTCAGGCTGTTTGCTCATCTGCCATGCTAAATGAGTATGTTCGGGGTTTAATTAAGACTGGGAGAACCGTAGGACAGAAGAGGAGATCCAGCTTGTTTTCCCCAGCCTCCGTCTCGGCGTTTGTTTGCAGAGAGTCACGCCGTGCTGAGCTTGCGAGAAAATCTCGAATGAAGCTGTTTCTAATTGGTAATTATGTGCCCTTAAAAGCACATGTGTAACAGCAGAGACCAGCACTATCCAGTCGCTGTGTCTCTGAGATCTGCTGTGTGAGAGAAGCCGGCAACACGCTGCATTAACGGACCCTTTGCGATCGGCGGTAAAGGGCCTGTCGACATCCATTACGGCGCAGTAAAGATTAGCGCCCAGCGTTTCTCAGGCGATTGCAGCTCTCCGGGGAAACTCGCCTTTCTCCTCTCAGCATCAACGTGTCCTATGAACATTCCTGACTTTCTGTTGCTCAAACACAGAAACTGGGGGAAAAAACTAGAAGCGTATTTGAACTAACATTTTGGGTAGGTTGATAAGTTATTATGTAATTTTACTTTTTTCAATATTGTAATGTTACATCATAGTCCAAGTGTGTGTGTGTGT
>SOMO01000042.1:456061-467916 GCA_028128575.1 Paedocypris carbunculus | reverse complement strand
GTGTGTGTGTGTGTGTGTGTGTGTGTGTGTGTGTGTGTATATAAAAACAATAAAACAATGTAAAATATGTAATTATGCAATATATAAAAATGTAATTAGATTTCACATCTAATGATCTGAAAGTCCCATAATTACTACATAATTTTAATACTGTGAGTAAAGTACAGAAGTGCCTGGTCACCGATATCACATCGAGATCCCATTTTTCCTGGTGCACACAGGCAGCGGCCACTGGCAGGATCGCATGTTGTGTCGCCATCGCAGTCACATTCGTTGGCACAGTTAGGCCCAAACCTGCCCCATTCACACACTGGTGTGGAATACAAAGCAGCATGTAAGACACTAATCGTTCTAAATTTAAACAAGTGTTGTTTTGTACTTTTATCACAGTGTAGTCCGAGGTATCCTGCTGGACAAAGGCATTGACCAGTAGCGGGGTCACAGGGTGCATTGGCACTGCAGTTGCAGCGAAGCTGGCATCGTCGTCCGTGGAACCCATGAGGGCAAGCTTTAGATGAGGAAGAAGAGCTCGTACAGTCACTACAAATCCAAGAATCTGGGCTAAACACAGGGAGCAATCATTTTCACCGTGTTCACAGAGATGCCCGTAGAACCCAGCTGGGCAGCGGCACTCCCCCGTCCTTCGGTCGCAGGCCGCGTTGTTCAAACACTGGCAGATGTCTTTGCAGTCAGCTCCGTACCGGTCTCGCGGACACTCTGACCAACACAAAGCTTTTTTATTTGCCACTGTCATCACCAAGCAAACCAGGTTGTTGCTAACCGATGTCACAGCGGCTTCCTGTCCAACCCAGTCCACATGTGCAGTTTCCTGTGGCAGCATCACACACGCCTCCGTTACTGCAGCTGCAGCGCTGGGAACAATCCTCTCCAAACCAGCCTTTAAAACAGCCTGGACAGGTCCGATTAGTCAACGTTTGAAAGGAAACACTGAGGATTTTCACATCAGACCTTGCCTGCAGTCCTGCCCTCGGAGACCTGCGTTACACACACATCTGCCCGTGACTGGATCCGTCCGGGCACCTTCGCCACACAGAGCCACTCGGGCACAGTCCTGCCCGTAACGACCTGCCGGACAGGCTTTAGAGAGGACAGCCTCGTTATTAACCACCCTTTACTGTCACTGGATAAGGGCGGAGGGGAGGGACTAACTGATATTGCAGTTTGAGCCGATAAATCCTGGTGGGCAGGTACAGGTGCCGGTGGTCCCCTTGCACAGCCCGTTATTAAGACACTGGCATTCATGCTTGCAATGTGGGCCGTATCGGCCTTCCTCGCATTCTGCCACAAACAATTATATGGAAATCATTGTTACTTTCAATCCAACAAGTAGAAAAGACTCTGGACGTATAATCACTGAAAAACTATGAATTATAGAAACATTTATGTAATATTCATTCTAACTAGAAACTGAGTTCATTCAAATCTTTAGACGTGTGGTACCTGGAGCACCACAGGCCTCTGTGTTAGGACCATAGCTGTTTAATACTAATAATGATTTAGTATACTATTATATATACTAAATACGCTATTATCTTACACCTTACTTCAGTGGTACCTCTACTTACAAAAGTCTCTACATACAGAATTTTCAGGTTATGACACGCCTCAACGAGAAAATATTGCCTCTTGTTACGAAAAAAATCCTGGGTATGAAAGGCGCACAGCTATTTTTACCAAATGTAAACATATTCGTAGCTGCTAAGCTATTGGCTATCAAGCATTCTCCTGGTATCCTGATGGCTAGAAGGGACCTCTATGTGTCTGTGCATTTATACGCAGCATACTCCTCGTTTTCCCATTGGGCCATGAAGCGGTTCAGTTTTACGTTTGTGTGTGTATTTACTTCTATTCACTATAAACCCCAAGAAAGTGAGGGAGAAAAATGGAAGAAGAAGAAGAGTTTGGTGGATTGCCAAAGAAAATGACCAGAGTGCATCCGGGCCGTTGTCCAGGTATTAAACACTATAATAATAATAATAATACTTTGTTTTATAAAGAAAAAAATTATGTCAGAATTTTAAGGGGCTTGAATTGGATTAAGGCGTATACATAGAAAACACATCTCTACTTTTTGAATTTTCACCTTTGCTAACGACCTCCTGAACAAATTATTTCGTAAGTAGAGGTACCACTGTATATGTCTTGAATTTCTTACTTTCTCTCATGCAGTACATTTCTTTATGTATTTTTCCTCAATGCAACTCAGAATGACTAAAACACTGGTCCACAGTGATTCCTGTAGATCTTGTGTAGGTCTGAGATAAACTTTTGGTTTTTGTCTCTTATAGAGCCAAAAGAAAGCAATAATATGACCATTACTGTAATATGTGATATTAAAATGAATTTCCCTCAGATACTGTATCTGATATGTGGCGTCTTAGATGAATGTGAAGGACACACCTGCATCACACTGGGCGCCATGGTAACCTGGAGCACAGTAGCACGTGCCCGTGACAGGATGGCAGAGCTGATTGACCTCTGAACACTGGCACACTTGGTTACAGTTTAAACCGAACGTGCCTGGTAGACACACTAGAAAACAAAGCAGGAAAAGACTGAGCTGGCTAATTTGCGATTCTTAGCTAACGCTTAGACTTTCTAAACTATTTTTCCTCACACCACAAGTTTAAAGTAACAGTGATCAAACTTTTCATTCGGAATGTAGAAACAAATACATAGTATTTTCTGTTCTTGTTTTAAAATACATGTACGTATATGTTTATTGAAACAAATAGATTTGTTTTAATTGACAAAAATAGCAGATTCGTTTTTGAAAGGGGCAAACAGAATCTATAAAACCTGAAAAACACAATAAATGTAATAAAATTCTGTATATCACAATCAAATATCTAAAATATTTATCAAATTTAGCATGAAGTGTAAATGAATAAAATTCAATAATATATATTTTTTTNTAAAATACTTCTTTTAAAAGGAGCAAGTCTCCGGGCACCTCTGATTTAATCAAACTCACTATGTTCACATCCGTCACCAGTAAAACCCGGTGAGCAGCCGCATTCTCCGCTCACATGATTACAGGAAGTGCCAGCCGGGCAGGGGCATTGTTGAGAGCACTGCGGCCCATATGAACCAGGTAAGCATACTGGAGGAGACATGAGTTACACTGTGTTCACCAGTAGGAGGCGACAGCGTCATCACCAAAAAATACTAAAGTCCTACCTTTTTCACAGTGCGTCCCCCTCCAGCCCGCCGGACACATGCACGTCCCAGTGATGTGGTGACAGGGGGCATTGTGATCACAGCTGCATTGGTGCGCACAGCCTGGACCGTAAAAACCCTCTGCACATGCTGTGGAAACACAAGGACCCAAACTGTAGCTTTACATTGCTCAACAACATTTTAGACGCCATGGTGTTACCAATCTCGCAGCGAGGACCCTTCCATCCCGCCGGACACGAACAGTGGCCGGTCTGGTGGTTACACACACCATTATTCTCACACTCACACTTCAGTTGGCAGTCAGTTCCATAAAGTCCCTGGGCACATTCTGGGCCGTGAAACATGGAAACAGAGCAATAAAGTGTAGTTGCAAATGAGCTGACTGCAAATAAAGCTTTACGTGTCTTACCCAGTTCACAGGCAACTCCCGTCCATCCAATCAGACAAGAGCACTGGCCACTGACCGGGTCACATGACCCGCCGTTCTGACACAGGCAGCGCTGATGGCAGCCCACACCATAGAAGCCGGCTTGGCACTCTGAGGAAATACTTCAATTCAATACCTAACACATAAATTATTGCTTTGCTTACTCGCCAGATTGTAAATTTAGCATGAAAACGTAGAGGGGGGAGATGTACTTATTGTACAATTATAAACAAAACACAGAGGAATATTACGAAAGAAAATATTTTATAACAATATTGAGTTGCTGCAATACTATGTAGTAACGATATCAACATCAAGGCTTTTTTAATGTATGTATTACATTTATTACATGCAAAATACCAAGTATACCATTTATGAAGTTGTTAATAGTTGTATGCAAGTTTTTAAATTATTAAAAAAAAATACAAACTTATAATGACGACATGGACAAGATAAATAATACCATAACCGTGATGAGTAGAATAAGTAGTCTAAAAACGGTCATACAATTGAACATCAATGTACAATACTATTCGTGTAATTTGATTCAAGCAGCATAAAAATGTGTGTGTGTGTGTGTGTGTGTGTGTGTGTGTATGACATATTGTATGTACTTAATGTATATCAGCATGGTGCTCGGGTAACTGAATATCCCCACTGTGCAATTAAATAAAGTCTATCCTAAATAGCAAAATCCGTATAAAATAAAAACTATTCACCTCGTTCACATCTGATTCCAACCCATCCTGCTCCACACACACATCGGCCGTCGGTGGGCTCACACGTGGCATTATTTTTACAATTACAGGAGTGACTACAGCCAGGCCCGAAGCTTCCAGCATCACATGCTACGAGACGAGAGACAAGCTGTTAAACTGCTTCTGTTATCTTTCACCGGACACGTGAATAACCATCAAATGCTCACTGGTGTTGCACAGGAGCCCGGTCCACCCGGGCAAACACTCGCAGTCTCCAGTCACAGAATGACAACGGGCACCGTTCACACACTTGCATTTGTGTTGGCACTCTAAACCATGGAATCCATGCGGGCAGGCTGATGAGCATAAACACAAATCAACTGGTTTTGCAAATATGTTACGTTCTTCTTTCCTGCCATACGTTTTTCACAATGAGTCCCGATCCAGCCTGGCGCACAGGTACAGGCCCCGCTCACGTGCTCACAAGCTGCCCCATTCTCACATTGGCATCTGTAGTGGCAACCCCGACCAAAAAAGCCCCCAGGACACTCTGAAGAACAGATATTTTTAGAGGGAAAAATAAGCATGTAGGGAGAAAGTTTCACACCTTGATCACAGCGGGGTCCCGTGTAGCCCGCTTCACACTGGCACTGCCCAGTCACATGGTTGCAACTTCCCATGCTGCTTCTGCAGTCACACCGGTGGGCACAGTTCTGCCCCCAGCGTCCAGGCTCACAGGCTGGCAAAAACATGAACAAACATTATTAATGCAATAATTGACACAAGACTGTTTCTTTTTTCTCTTTGAGAGTTTTTGTTTCTAGCCATTATCGATTATATTAAATTAATGAATGTGTATCCATTGTTGTTCACAGCTGCTTTGGATTCTGTGTGATTGTGAAAAGCATGTTATGAATAAATTAACCTCTCTTTTGACCTCAGTCTTTGTGACACACTCTCCTCAATCGATGTGAAATTAAATCATCCGCGCCATTTAGAAAATGGCATGCGGGATTAAATTCTGAATGCAAAGAAAAAACGCTCAACGAATATCACAAGTTGATTTTGAACTTACAATCAATTTAAATGAACATGTTTGTTCCCAGAGAAGCATTGAATGACTGTCCCAAAAGGAAAACATTTGCAAACAAAAAAAAGAAAGTTCAAGTTCAGTGCATTTTTAGGGCGCTTTTTACAGTTAAAACTGCGAAAATATAAAAAAACGAAGATTGGTGCATTTAATTAATTTGTTCTTTGGTGTTAAGATAATGGCTATGACTGGAAGCTCTGGAAACTATAACAACTACTAACAACCTAACAACTATGTGCGTACTGAAAATACAAATACCATGGTTTTGTATTTTTCCATCAAGACATTCATCACAGCAGATTCATGCTTGAGGAAGACGAGGGATTCAAGGCTTAGACATGAAGACGTGTTGACTGAAGAGAGACTAATCTTGCACAAGCTAATCCTAAATGTCGGCTAGATGTCAGAACAAGAAAAGTCTATAGCTATGAAAAGTTAAAACCACGAGATTTCATAGAATGCACGTCACCTTTTCCACAACTGGGTCCGGTCCAGCCATCTTTACACGCACAGCGACCCGTCACGTGATGGCAATTCCCTCCATTTTCACAAGAGCAGTGGAACTGGCAACCAAGGCCGAAGAGTCCGACTGGGCACACTGACAGAAAAATGGCGCACCACACGACATGTGTTTACGCTTACAGAAACAAAATGCAAAACGACAAAATCGTGGCAGATGTTTAAAGGAATTTGCTTTTGAAGAAAATGAAACCGTTTACCATCCTGACACAGATCTCCTGTGAATCCTGGAGAACAAATGCAGGCCCCGTTGAATCGGTCGCACACTCCTCCATGCGCACACGGGGGACAGGACTGGACGCAGCCTTGACCCCAATGACCCTCTTCGCAATCTGACAAGAATCACAGTCGTTTTGCTGCATTACTTGTGCTGATGGCTGAATCACTCAACCGCTTCTGACTACATGGACATGAACCCACTTATCTCTGTTGGAAGTCACAGAGTGGTCATTTCCAGCTCCTTTCCCAATTGTGATTTAGCTCTGTGGCTCTTGACTTCTTTACTCTTTTTATGACAATTTTTGGCATACTATATTTACAATAGAATTCACAAATAGAAGCACCTTAAGTATCAGACACAGAATAAAAATTCCATTAACAGGCGAACATACGCATCCCCTTACTTTCCTGGTGTTCTGAGTTTCAAGAAACCTAAAATTCTGGCTTCTTTTAACTAAAATACTTCTCTTAACAATACTGTACTTCTTTGAACATTTTCTCCAGCATAATGTGACTCCTTTTACACAAATAATAGCAACAATAGATATTATTTCCTAATAATGTATAGTACATTATATCTCCAGCAGGAGTGCTATGATTCAACTTGATATGCCCATTTATGGGTGTACAGTAATCCCTCGCTACTTCGCGGTTCGACTATCACGGATTCACTGTTTCGCGGATTTTTTTCTTTATTACATATATTCGCGGATTCATTTTTTCCCGACCGTATCTCGGCGGAGGATGCTCGCAGTGCCTCGAGACGGACCGCTGCCAGACGCATCTCGGCGGAGATGCAAATCGCTATGTCGGACGTCCCCCGTGTCTGCACCCGTGTGCGCTTCCGCCCAATTCATCCGTTCACACCATTTGAAAATTAATATCTCCGCGTGAACGACACGTGCGGCAGGTATATGTTTGTTAACATTACTTTAATAAAGAATACTACTTGGAAAAAAGTGTTGAATAAGTGTTAAATAAATATGTAAATGTTGTTCCTCCACTTTGCGGAAATTCACCTATTGCGGATGGGCTTGGAATGTATCTACTGCGATAAACGAGGGATTACTGTATTCATATTTCCATGTTGCCCGCTACAGGTAGCCAGACGGACAGTGTTCAGACAGAGAACAGAGTTCCCCATGCTATTGTATTTTAGTTCATTGAATTTGATTTCTTCCAGTGTTATTTAGCCACTGCTGCGTGTTGCTCTGTGGAAAAGGCTTTGTTGTTTCTGTTATTCAGACAATAAAAGCATAAATGCATGTCTGCCTCCGGAACTATTATATAAAGAAAGATAAAAGGAACAACCTTGAAGCGCACTAATGCATAATGTTAACGTATTTCCATTTATTTGTGATTGCTGCTGACTTCAAACATGCTTGTAAATAGGGCTGCTTATATTTAGGCGCATAATTGAAATATAATATGCATATAAGCACCCCCAAGTTTTTTAGCCTATAAAATTGAAAAAAAGGTGTGCCTTTGCTAACAGTGGTCCAAAACTGGCTGAACTCTCAATGCTTGAAGGATCCTACAGTACATTGGCTTGTAAGAAAAAAACTGGCTGTACCTTTTTATTTGAGGTTTTTTCGTACCTTTTTCACAGTGATCTCCTGATTTTCCAGCAGGACAGTGACACCGGCCAGACGCAGAGTCACACGGAGCACCGTTACACTCACAAACATGGGAGCAGTCCACACCGGTTTGTCCCGCCGGACACGCTGTGAATGTACACATACAAATTCAATCAACACTCTTAGAAAAACACATTATTTGGAACAAAAACAATACTCCACGTGTCCACCGAGCACGGAGAAGGATGATTACATGGGTCAAACTTTGGAATTAAACACAAAGACAAGTCAGGCCGAAGTCATTTCTCTCATGTCCTGCTGTTTCTGATTCATGGCAGACGTTTCCCTCGGACCGATTAATGGCTTCCAGGTTTGAAGGGTTGAATGCCAGCTCACTGTTCGTGCTGAAATATTTTGGATATTTCCGCACCCCCTGCCTCGGAGAGTGGACACAGGCACTGAAGCTGTCACATTGTTTTAAAGCATTGTGCCAGCCCTGCGTTAATATGGTTTGTTTTAATCTCATAAAGATATATGGAGTGAAATCTTATGGAAATCTTGTTCTCTGGCCAAGAAATCCTTCATTCATGCGAGCGGAATTAAAAAGAAAAAAAAAAGACACTTTAATTTTCTTTAAACTGAAAACGGGCATGGAAGCAATGTCTCTCCATGCCAACTGGTATATGTAATCTACATTACTTCTGCAATTACTTTCTACATCTGCAAGTACTGCAAATAATCTGCAATGCTTTTGTGTTTTTGAGAAATGTATCCTTGACCTTTTAAAAAAACAGCTCTTGAGGACATTTCCCACCGAAAATCTTTGTTCGTAACACGCTGGTCTTGAAAATCAATTCTATTCTTTGCATGAGTAGAAAACAGGATCAGAGTTGTGTTCGATGGAAAACAGGCTTCGTCGAGCCAGACAGGAGATAGAGGAATATCCATTACGTGTCCCAGTATTTGGCAGTGCGCTCGGCCCGGCTCAGGTTCTTCATTGTCTGTCAATGTGACTTCAGCAGGAACTCAGACAAAACTTCTTCTCGCGTGGTTTAATGAAGTGTATCCATGTATGTACAGAACTCACGTAGATCACAACCATCCCCGTGCAGACCAGCTGGACACTGACACTGTCCGGTTATATGATGGCAGGACGCCCCCGATCGACACCGGCATCTTAATTTACACCCTGGACCGTAGTATCCGCTATCACACTCTGGAAAAGAAGCAGCCAGGAATATAACAAAGGTTTACTACGTCCTACATCCATCAGCTGCAAACCAAACCAATGAACTGACTTGTGCTGCATGTCTCGCTCTGAAACCCCGGCTTGCAGAAGCATGTCCCGTGGCGTCTGTGGCAGTCGAGTGTGTTCTCCTGCTCACACACACATTCGGACAAGCAGCCCAAACCGTACGACCACTTGGGACAAGCTAGAGAAAAATTGTTTAAGACATATGGTCGCAGTTTGAGCCGATAAAAGGCTGAACAATACACACAAAGCTACAATGAATAATAATAATTCATTTAATTTATTTTTAGTGCCTTTCGAGACCCTCATGGTCACCGCAAGGTCACCTTACAGAAACAGGACAACACAAACATCGTTTTTACTGAATTTATTACTAAATTTATTGTAGATTACAGGCTCCTGTTAACTGGGACATGGCAATTTTGCCCCAATAAAGCGGCACAAATTTGCGTTATGAGATATAATTTGCAATTTATGCCCAATTAAGTGGAGTCGACTGTACATCTATGTTTTACTACGCTTTAAAATTCGTGATTATGACTCAAGATGCTGTTCATATTTCTAGATAAGTTTGTGTTCTTGAGAAGGTGAACTCACGTAAGTGACAGAACCGACCATAAAGACCCGGGTCACACAAACAGGCTCCATACGTGCGGTGACATCGTCCATTGTTAGCGCACTTGCACTTTTTATTACAGAACTTTCCATACAGGCCCTTTGGACAGCCTAAAACACACACCCAACACTGATAGCAATTCGTTTTCAGGAAAAACTCAAATCAGGGATAACCTAACTAACAATCTTCAAACTTCAAACTTGTTTCTACTTTACATCCAGATTAAGTAGCTCACCATCCTGGCACATGTCACCACTGACTCCAGGCGGGCACCGGCATGTTCCACTAAGTGGGTTACATGTGCCGCCATTTTTGCATTTACAGACAAAGGAACAGTTTTTGCCAAACATGCCTTCTGGACATGCTGAAAGAGAAAAAAGAAAAGGTTTTGGTACAATAACTATAAAAAACAACGTGCGGTGTTAGCGTTTGGCACATACTTTGATTACAGAGGATAGATGTCCACCCATCAGGACAGTCACAACCGTCCCCATCTCTGTTACACACTCCTCCATTGGCACAGTCGTCACATGTCAGGCTGCAGTCGTGACCAAATGTCCCATTCACACACACTGAAATGAGAGGAAAGTATATCACGTATTTGAATTTCATTTAAAATGTATACATCTACTGTACTTTTAAAATAATAAAGTGGTGAAAACAAACCAAAATTCTCGGATAGAGTGTTTTCTGCTCGCAACTCTCCAAAACTGCTTTCCCCATAGTCGTTAAAGGACTCAAGGGGTTGTGGGTAATCCTGGAGAAGAGTGAGATGAACGAGTGGTCTGTCAACCACCAGGGCACTAGACAGTTCCTCCACGGCTCCTTCCAGACCTGCAGAGAGCAGACGCTATATCTGAGATAAGATTAAAAACACTTGTTAGATCTTCATGATTGTATTGTGGTTTTACTCTGCAGGTACGTTATAAATCGTTTGTTGTTAGCTGAAAAAACAAATAGTACCATAATTACTCAAATATACTTTAGAAGTTCAAAAACTTGATGGGAAACTTACATTTGCATATTAGGTAAATATATGTATATAAGGATGGGAGGTGCGGGTTGCAATCACCTGGAGCAAATCAGACTCATGCTATTTTAGAACTTGTCCGAGTATTGAGGCAAATAATTTTTTTGTCAAACTCATTTTCACAGCTCTTGTCTGGTTTCTGTCTCCACCCACAATAATTTTAATTGCTTGCCTGTTTTGTGACTACGTCTCTTGCCTGACTAACCTTAATAAAAGATCCCCGTTAAATGCATCAAGGTCTCGATTTGCTCACACCGCGTGAAAACGCCAGCATCCCTTTTCTTGTTTAACGGCGGTTATGTTGAAGCAGGGTGCTTCTATTTGCGTGAATACACTAATAGATGTGGAAATTTTTTTTTCTGAGAATAATTTAATCCATTAATCTTGACACACACTCTTCACACTCTTAGGCTGAGATGCTGACCGGAAGAGAAACTCGCAAACAGCCAAGACACATTGTCAAGCTGCCAAAATTGTGCAGCAACTGCGCCTTGAAAAAAAGATGGAGTGAAGCTTGTGGAGAATTACAGGCAAGACTTGTGTCCACTGTTATCATCAAATAATCCCAAACACATCATTGCTGTACTTACGGACACAAGAACGTTTATCCTCAGCAAGTCGGTTACCCAACCGGCAGAAGCAGTGGAAGGATCCAGCCGTGTTCTGGCAAGTGTGGTCACAACGGCCATTCTCCGATAAACACTCATCCACATCTAGCCGTAAGAGGAAGTGAGCAAATTGCGATGCCGTTTGATTATAAAACCTATATTGGCACGTATTTGGATTTTGGTACCATCGCATCCACAGCCATCGGAGCTGAGTCTGTATCCCGCCCTGCAGGAGCACTCGTAACCCCCAGGGTAGTTTTTGCAGTCCTGCTCACAGCAAGATGTTCCATCCCTGCATTCTTCCAGATCTGAGGGTTGAAATGAAGTATTAACAGAATTTTCTTGTCGCCAAAACGTTACAGGTTTGAAAAATGGACCAGAAGGGACCATAACTGATCTAAGCTAAACACTTAAACTGATCTGCTGTGAGCAGTTTTTTGTCCCAAGAGTTATTTTTCCGAGCCATTGTCTCCTCAATGAATTGCTCAGTGAAATTTTTTTTTTCGTAGTCACATTCTAGTTTTCTTGTGATTCTAGTGATGGTTTTATGGTTAATGTACATGTGTCTCTCTGTGTCTTTATCACTTGTACATTAGTTATTTTATGACCTGAATTAAA